>JBAGKK010507732.1:0-14219 GCA_037177015.1 Euceroptres primus | reverse complement strand
TGTCGTGTCGCTGACGACACTCACATGTCATTTCACACGAAATTTTTTTTTTCCCCAGGCGAAGTTGGCATCACTGCGCTCCATCGTTGAACGGACCAGAGCGACGGGCTGGACGCCGGATGCCGTCAGTGCTTAGGTTTATATGTGGATTCACCATAACGGTTGTGCCCGAAACTTCGTACAGCTGCTTACTGTAGGTGGTGTGTCTGTCGTGCCGAAATTCTTTCGGCACGACAGACACACAGTCCAATATCGTTTTCAAATTATCTAATAAAATGCTTCATGCCTGTCCAGGAGTGGAGTAAATGTAAAGAATAAACAATCTTTTGTTATAATGAGCTTCCTCCAATAACGAGTTTTTTGTAATTGTCGGCAATCTTGTCTTCACAAAAATTTTTTCAATTTCGTATATGTCACGTAAGTAAAATACAGGTTATGTCTTCCACTGCTATAAATGATCTTTCCTCATCCTATATTGTTTGTAACAAAAAATTCTATTCTATTTATAGCGTTGGACTTTCCTTATAATAATGTATTCCTGATGAGGCCTGGCGTCGCCGGGCGAAAGCTAGAAATCTAATAAAGTTTTTTATAAGAAAAAACTACCAGATTAGTAGATCAAAAGCTTACATCTTTTCAATAAAAAACTACCAGATTAGTAGATCGAAAACTTACATCTTTTCAATAAATTTCTTTTTGTTGGGAAATTTTTAAGTAGAAGGCAAATTCTTCAGAACTTTCCAGAAAATTTCAACCCTCTTCTCTAATCCCCAAATTATAAATTAACCGAGTCTCCTTTTCGCTTTAGAATACAGAAATTCTGGAGTCATTAGATAACACTAGCAAATCCCTCAACCTACATCACTCACACCCTGACTCCCACACCACTCTCGCCTTTGATATCTGAAACAATATCAAATGTAGGCGTACAAATGTCCGTAGGTGTTGGAGAAGCTAAAGGAGCCAACCTCGAAGTCTTTTTCGCCAAATGATCCTCTAAAATGTACTTCTTGCAAGGTCTCACCCTACCTCTTCGATGTACAGAAGGTTCTAGCCTGAGTATCTTACACGGTTGATTCAACGACTGTTTATTTTGAAATACTGACTCAGTGGACCTACTTTGCACTTCCACACCAGGAACCCTCGCCTTTTCAAGGTTCACACTAGATACAGACGAATGGAAGATTGTCAAAGTTGGTGCACTTGGTTCATAGGAGTACTCGTCTGTTTCCTCAAAAGATGTGAAGATATCCGAGTCCGGAGCTGAAGGAACACCAAAAAAAGACTCCCGGAGTGAAGAACTGAGAGCATCAGGACACATGAAAGGATCTAGGCACGAGGTGACATCGTTGAGGTCACTGCCACTGGTGCAGTTTTGGAAATTATTCACTGAGTAGGAGGACGGGAATTTCTGATGCTCTGTGACATTTGAAAGAATCTCCTGACTTCTGGAAGACTCGGACCACTTTGAGTCTGAAGGTCTTCGAGAGCTGTACCTAGTGGAATCATGTTCAGCGAAAATAGTGTCTGTCAGTCTGCTTCCTCTTCTGCACTCATTACTCTTTAGAAGAGCTTCGGAGAGTTCGATGGGATCGATGGTAGGTGTGGTGTTGGATGAATCATCGGACCAACCATTATGAAGCCTCTCATGACTTCCAATGGGACTTGCACTGCAGTCTTCGATGCTTAGTAAAACTGCAGGAGTAATTGGATCTGAATGTCTCATTGGACTCTTTACGTTTTTCGTAGTTTGTGGCCTTGGAATGACATTTATATACCTAAGTTCTTCTTCTTGAAGTGAAGCTAAAGGCAGAGGATCACTGGGACTTGGTGGTTCCGAGTGCACACTAGGAACATTTAGCAAATTTGGTAACCGAGAGGGTGTCAGCAGCCTTGATTGTGACATAGCATCAAAGATTGATTCAGAATGCTTTAGGGTTTCGAGGCTTTTTCTAGCCTGGAGTATTTTTGTCATGGAGTCGATCCTTCTTTCTGAATCCCTTAATTTATCATCTAGGTTGGTAAGCCTGTTGGGTGTGATGTGCAGATGCATTGGTGAGGTTCTTTGCTTCAGGCTACACTTCGAGCCTGTTCTGGAGACTTCTGGAGTTGGTAACGAACTGTGACTGAAGTTCTGAAACCTAAGGTCGAAGGTTGGACTTGGAGAGTCCAAAATTCTGGTGATGGGAACTGTCCTCTGTCGCGACCAGGGTGAAAACTTTCGCTGGTTTTCTAAATGCCGACACTGAACCAAACTCTTGGCAAGACTAGGTTCATACTTGTGATGATCCAGATTTTGGACTGAGTACCTGTGATCATCCGATCTGATTTTACAGGCTGGGAAGAGCCTGAGGCTTACGTCGGAAGCTCCAATTGCGGCTTTAATATTCGGATCAGAAAGAGAAGAAAGATTTGAATCTCTTCCTTGGCATCGGACAGAATTGTGACACAAAACGTGGGTCAAATGTTTGATATCCCCTACCGGACTTTGCGAATTAAGTACCGGATCTGACATTGTATTCAGATGAAGATTCTTCCTATTTGGAGTCTCATCGCTCTTTAGGTTTTGATAGGATATAAACCTGGGTTCATCAGGCTTTAAAAAGTTTTTATTCGTCATCCGTTTGTGATTCAGTCTCCGCAGGTGACGAATTCTATTAAAGGTGGGATCCAAAAGGTATTTGAGATTCCTAATCTTATCAATATTGTGGTTTGAGTCGATAATGTGATTCCGATCCGTGATGTACTTCGGATCGAGCATTTTGGTCAAATCGTGGATGTTTTCTTCAACTATGTCCCCCTGTTTGCAACTGTTTGATGAAGAATCTATGTCTCCTCGTTCAGGTGATATGTCTGCGAATTTTCCAGACATTTCGAGACATTTTCGGCTTGTATAGAGATTACAACTGTGATGCTTTGCGGCGAAACAATCTTCGACTGGTCGACGTTCATCACTGTTGTTTACTTCAGCTAACTCTAAATTTGTGTTGGAACCACGTCTCGTTGGAGAACATCCATAGCGGCTAGGTGTTACTCCAAAGAGTGCTACCAGGTCTTCTGCAATTTTTCCAGCTGCTATTCTCATCTCTCCGTGATGGAAGGCATAGATCCAGGGGTTTGCTCCACTGTGAGCCAGGATTGGAAGACCTAACCAGATGGTCCACTCTGAGAGGATGTTGGTTCCGCAAAAGATGTCTAGAAGCATGCAGGTCTGGAAATAAAGATGAAAAGAGATTTGTGTTACTTTTGGGCTTTAGAAATTTTTCAGAAGATGCTAAAAATGATGATTAGTGTTGTAAAAATGATGTGTTTTGGTATTTACTTTGTTCCATAGTAAAAATAATAAAGATAGTTTAATCAGAATAATAATTAGTCAATAGTAATTAGTTGTAAAACTGATGTGTTTTGGTATTTACTCTGTTCCATAGTAAAGATAATAAAGATAGTAATTAGTCAGGGCCAGTTTAAATAAATAAAAAATAATGTTAACCTTTGCTCTCACTTTTACTGTAAATTACTTTAATAACCTTTTTTCCTATAAACGTAAAGTGAAACCTTAAATTGGCAAAGTGCAATCGAGTCGTGCGTGGATTATTAAATTTTTAAATTTTTTAATTTTTAATTTTTTAATTCTGACCCACCTTGCTGTGGGTCAGAAGCTCTCCAAATTGAATCGTAAAAAGTACCTTGCGCCGTATACATGTATGCAGAATTTTCTATTCTCTCAGAAGCTTAAAATATTCAATCACTGGACACACGATTCAAATTTGCATTTAAATTTATTAAAATTTTTTTTTGTTTTAACTCAGCTCCCCATAGTACAGAATATTCCATTCACTTTCCCGGAATATTCCATTGGAACATTGGGAAAATTCCCAGCGAACACTCCAGATATATTGGAGGCACCTTAAAATATCCTATATCTGAAATATTCCCAGGGAGTTATCCGGGAATATTCCTGCGGAATATTGGAACATGAACCTGAATGTGCCCTGATTGTTTCTGTGGAATATTCCCGGAACGTTCCACTTAAATGTTGTTTCTTGAATGCTCGGAAGTGTCTTGAATGTTCCCGTGGAATATTTCTGTAACATTGCCCCGAAATGTGCCCTGAATGTTCCTATGGAATATTGCCGTATCGTTGTTCCGAAATAAACTAGAAAGTTTTAAACTTTTTCGCTTGTAGAAGATTCAATAATCAAAATGAATCTAGGATTCTTGTGCTTTATTTTATAATCATTGGAGGTGGCCAACAATTGTACCGATTACCCTAGATACTTAAGAATGTATATATATACACACATTCTTAAGTATCTAGGGTAATCGGTACAATTGTTGGCCACCTCCAATGATTAGCTTTTTCCATAAAATATACTTGACCCCCATAGCATGGAATATTCTATTCACATTCCCGGAATATTCCATTGGAACATTGGGAATATTCTCAGGGAATATTCCAATAATATTTCAGGAACCTTAAAATGTGCTACATCTGGAATATTCCCGGGGAAGTTTCCGGGAATATTCCTGCGGAATATTGGAACATGATCCTGAATGTGCCCTGACTGTTCCTGTGGAATATTCCTGGTACATTGCCCCGAAAGAGCCCTGAATATTACTATGGAATATTCCCGGATCAATGTCCCGAGAGAAACTAGAAACTTTTAACAATATTTATAATATTGGTAATTTGTACAATATCGGCATTTAGCTTTTTTTAAACAATTTTTTATTTCGGGCCATCGAGAAATATACAAAGACATTTTTTTATTATAATAGGTGTTACAATTTAAACTGTATTACAGTTTAAATTGTAATGCCAAAAAATGGTATTACAATTTAAATTGACGATAAGTCACAATCGACAATAAGGTGACAATTCGACATTTCAATAATTTATAATAATGTCCACTCGGTAACCCATTTTTAGAAAGTATTAATTAAATAAAAACATAATTGAAAATCTGAAGGCACAGACAAATAAAGTTCGAAAAAAGAAATTTTTATAATATTTCAGGGCACTTTTGGGCAATATTCCAGGAATTTTTTTAATATTTAACAAATTTTTTATATCCACTCTACATATTTTAAAAATAATTTTGAAATTTATTTTTCTGCGTTTATAGAATGTCCACTCGATAAGCTTCCTAACATGTAAATTATTTATTTCCACTGCAAAAATGATTCTTGATCTCCTAATTTGGTATTTTCGTTTTAGTTTGGATCATAATTAATGGAAAAAATACTTTAGCTAGTTCTGAGAAGATTTTTTTCAAAAAATCGATAGGCTAAATTTCACAACTTTTTAGCAACGACCCTCAAAAACAATATGGTTAATTCTTTGGACCTGATCGAATAAAATGTGTTCTACGTTAGAATTTTAGTATTTAAGTAATTGAAATGTCGAATTGTCACCTTATTGTCGAATGTGACTTATCGTCAATTTAAATTGTAATAAATTGTAATTTAAATTGTAATAATAATGCCAATTTAAATTGTAATAATAATGCCAATTTAAAATGTAAAAAAAATATTTTCTCGTTTTAATTTCTGTCATTCTGAATGTTTAAAAAATTTTTTTTCTTTTATAATTGTAAATTTTGTATTTAAAAAATCTTTTAATGTTTGCTTAAAATTCTTATATTTCGGTATTAAAACGTGTAATTGTTTAATTAAACAAACAGCGTTTGGTTAAAAAACACAGCTTTTTTTAATTATTCGACCCTAAAGCCCATGAAAAACACCAACAAATTTTATAATAAAAAAATGTCTTTATATAATTTTCGACGGCACGTCATAAAAAATTGTTTAAAAAAGTTAAATTCCGATCTTGTACAAATGTTATGTATTTATTTAAGAATTATGTCCTTATGTAGGTAAAATAAATACCCAAGGAGCATTAATTGATTTTTATGATTCAGTTTCATACAATTGAATAAGAGTACTGTTAGGAATATAAATATTTTTTAAATTTTCTAGTTTATTTCGGGACAATGATCCGGGAATATTCCATAGGAATATTCAGGGTACTTTCGGGGAATTTTTACAGAAATATTTCACGGAAACACTCAAGACACTTCCAGGGCAACGTTCCGGGAATATTCCACAGGAACAATCAGGGCACATTCAGGGTCATGTTCCAATATTCTACAGCAATATTCTGCAGGAATATTTCCGGAAAATCCCCCGGGAATATTCCAAATGTAGGACACTTTAAGGTTCCTGTAATATTACTGAAATATTCTCGATGTTCCAATGGAACATTTCAGCAATGTGAATGGAATATTCCGTGCCAGGGGGGCTATTTTCTGGAATGACAATATTTTTTTCATAAAATATTTCCCTTTATAGTGGAGATGCATGAAATTTTGGATCGAATTTTCTGTGGATGCTATTTTTGAAAGTGTCTGAAAGTAAAACTTTTCCAATTTTATGGAAATGTCTTTTTCACACTAGTTGCACAGCCGTCGAATATTTTTGAGCATACAAAAATGTCGTTCATTATGTATGCGCACGTTGTCGGATTTTACGTTCACGTTGATATCGAATCGATATTCCATTAGTGCGTCGTATTCTTATATGTATGAAAAATATAGTTGGTTACGAACGAATTGTAAATGTACAATTCTTCGGCCGTCTTCACTAGTTTGCAATGCCGAAGGCGATTTTCCTATATTACATTATTAAATTTCTTTCATTCTACGTCAATTCTAAAGATGACATAATGGTTGAGTTCGCTTTGTGGAATATCCATTTTTCGATCTTGGACGTGATTAAATCGCAGTCCTGAATGCAGCATAGATTAATAAATAAATTGCTCCCCGAAAGGGGAGTTTTGTGTTCGTTTTTTTTAAGTTTTGTATTTATGACTTTGAAATAATGGTTGTTCGATTTTAGTTCAGCGTTTACTTAAACCCAAATTCAAATACAAAACTCTTTAAGGAAAGCCTTGATTTAATGGCAACCTAGACATCATCCTTCGTGATCCTAGCTTCCCTCTCGACCTAAATATGAAGATTACCCGAGATAAACATCTACCTTTCTCGTGGGATTAGCAAAGATGTTGCAATAAAAAGCAAGGTTACACCTCGTCTACTCCAACCTTCTGTATCCCGAAAGGGACTCGTAAAATTGTTATAATTGACCCACCAAAGTACCATTCTGCATTGATATAAGTAACAAAAATCAAGGCAGGAAGAACAGATCCAAAATGTTTTACGATTTATTCAGGAGCAACGAGGGTGATAAGGAAGAAACTTATTCGTAAAAATCCGTAAAAAAAAAGGAAGAACCGCAACCGCAACAAAAAATAGAAGATCAGTTATAATAGTTATAATAGTTATCAATTAACAGAATTATCAATTATCTTTTCAAAAAAATTTCCGTTCATTTTTGTTTTTTAATTTTGAAAATGACTATTGAAAAGAATAATGAAGAATACTTTTTGTCAATATTAAAAAAATAAATATATTACAATTTTCATCCTTTAATAAAATAAAAAGTAATCAATAGAGAAGA
The DNA here is from genome assembly GCA_037177015.1 of Euceroptres primus. Lineage (NCBI taxonomy): Eukaryota > Metazoa > Arthropoda > Insecta > Hymenoptera > Figitidae > Euceroptres > Euceroptres primus. Next base: position 6,701 of record JBAGKK010507732.1, on the reverse strand, counting down.
CTTTTTAGGCTTTTTCAATTAAAAATAAATATCGAGAACGAGAGGCGGAACGATTAATGATCAGGAGCCGCAGTTATAAATTAAATGCCAAGAAACGTGACTTATTGTTTTTGAAGTCAATGGAAAAAGGCGTCCTCTTGATCTTGAAGGAAGTACTTTCCATTTTCTCAGAAGCGACGGAGCGAATTTCCCTGAAGACTCAGTTCTGAAAAGTTTCCTTTCGAAAGTTTTCCTCGCGCGAAACGCAATTGCATTGAAAAAAAGGATAGAACGATCGAAACTTCATTATTACGACTTTTTCCATAGAATTCGTTTCAGTTGAAAACTGCATTTTATTTTCTATTGTAAGAAGTCGCAAACGCAGGGAAATTTATTAAAATTGAATCGTGTCTTATTTGTATACCAATTGAATTATTTCTATGATAATTTTATTGAATACATTCTTTAAAGTGATTATAAAAGTTTTTGTCTGACACGGTCGTTTCCATTTCTCGATTATAATACACATTTAAAATTTGTTTTCAGTAAAATAAAACTAAATTTAAAAATAGTTTTGCTTTACTTTTTTAATAATTTAAAAACAATATGATTTAAATACAAGCATATTTTTTACAATATGTTTTTAAGTAAAACGAAACTAAATTTAAAAATAGTGTTGCTTTACTTTTTTAGTAATTTGAAAACAATATGATTTAAATACAAGCCATGCAGCTATCGTTAGAATCTGAATGTGAGAAAATTCCATAATTTTAATTAATATGAAAAATAAAGCGTAACTAGTATAAAGATTAAAATTACCTGAAAGGGAAGCCAAAGGATGAAAAATGCACCCACAGTAACCGCCAGGGTTTGTCCGTAACGAGGGAGAGTCAGAGTCTGTGTTTGATGTCGAAACGAAAGTTCGACAGTGTAAATTGCACGTGCATGTGCACGTGCAACCAAATACACGTACATATAGCAACCAAGTAGGATGAGTGCACTGGGTGCCCAAACTGCCAGCACTAAAAATATTCTCACTGGAGGGGATATTGCCTCTCCAAATCGACAGCTTTCACTGAAAAATGACAAATATTAAATCCAAATAAATATTGAAAAGGGACAAATGTAAAAACAATTATGACTCGTATTTTTTCTCTACTCTCTAAATCTGAATTAGTGAAAAGTGAGTCACTAATTTACTTTAGACCGAATCCATTTCAAATCAAACAGACACACAGTAGGGCAAAAAAATCAATTTTCACACTAAACTACTCATCTGATTTGAACGCTTTTTAAAAAATTAAAGTGTATTAAATTCCGCATCGTTACAACGGAAGACATTTTTGAAAAATTGTCTCTAAAATTTTGTATTTAATAAACAAAATGAAAAAACAATTTTTTTTGAATTTTCAAGACTGCCATTTAGTCAAAAATTTTTTATTTTACCGAAGATGGTCCTCGTCGAGGCAAAAAACTCATTAAAAATGATGTCCAGCAGTATTAATTTAATAAAATAGAAATTTTAATTATTATAAACAAATTAGTGAACAAAAGTTTCTAAAGTTTCAAAAATAAAGGACATCTTCTTTATTTGCCATATTTAAATGCACTAAACCAATATTTTCAGGAGAAAATGAAAATAAAATAATGTTAAATTAAAATTAAAAGATGTAAAATATCAATTCCTAATTGCTTATAACAATTTAATAAACAAATACGAAATTAAGGCATTTTTAATTAGATAGATAATTAGATAGATTTAGCTTTTTCAGCAGAATTAGCTATAAATATTTCTTGAATGACCTTCTGCTGTGATAGTTTGCACTGATACAACAATCGTGTATTATTTAAACAAATTTAATAAACATTATTTGCATTATTGCATTATTATTATTATGCATTATTGTTTATTATTTAATAGCCATTATTTGGCCATTTTTTAGTAGATAAGATTCGTTTTTCCAGCAGAATCAGTAACTAGTATGTTGCCAATGTGTCTTGCTGTTTTACTTTACACTTGGGTATCAATTTTTTATTGTTTAAACAAATTTAGTTAGCGCATTACTTATTTAAGCATTTTTCATTATAGAAATTTTGTTTTTTCAACAGAATCAACTACAACCATCTCAAAGATAGTCTATTTCTATGAGGATTCGCAATTAAATAATAATTGTACATTATTTAAACAGATTCAATAAACAAATGCATTGCTTGGCTGTTTTTCAATAAATTAGTTTCGTTTTTTTATTAGAATCAACTAAAAATATGTCACCAATGGCCTTTTGTAATGACAATTTGCAGCTAGAAAATAATTTATATTATTTAGGTAAATTTAATAAACTTAATAAACTTAAGATCACTAATAAAAATATTAATAAACAAATGTCTTGTTTGGCAATTTTTCAATATATAAACTTCGTTTTTTTCAACAATTATTGTTTAACTGCGAATCATCATAACAAAAGACTATCTCTGAGATGTTTGTAGTTGATTCTGCTGAAAAATTCTACTGAAAAATTCTGAAAAAACAAAATTTCTATATTGAAAATGCTCAAATAATTAATTTGTTAACTAAATTTGAATGCTCAAAGTTGTCCCAAAATGAATTCAGAATCCGGGGTAACCATTTTTTGTTGCTAATTATAACTATTAAATAATTTTTTTCTAGGGTTTCAATTTTATGGAAATATTTCCTTACATATTAACGTAATTAACATAATTCTCAGAAAAAATTTTAACAATGTATTTATTACAGAATGTAGCGTATATTATTTTCTAAAAAAGGAAATTCAGTAAAAGTTTGCAAATTTCAGTCAAAATCAGCCAATTTTGCAAACTTTTACTGAATTCCCGTTTTTAGAAAATAATATATATATATATATATATATATATATATATACGCTACTTTCTGTAATAAATAAACTGCGAAAACTTTTTCTAAAAATTATTCTAAAATATGCAACGAAATATTTCCATGAAATTGAAATCCGAGAAAAAATTATTTAATACATAGAAAGCAAAAATGCACACACAAAAATACAGTGAATTTTGTTGCATCTCATTTTGAATAATTTAAAACAATTAAAATTTCATTGTGACTTCAGTTGTTTTCGAGTTGCATTTTTGTTGCAACTCATTTTGAGGAAAATTCAGTGTTAAATTCAGTGCTTTCAAATTGCATTTTTGTTGCAACTCATTTTGAGGAAAATTCAGTGTTAAATTGAGAATCGACGTTTTACTGTGTGGTTATAAGTAGCAACAAACAATGGGTGTTCTATTTTTCTTAAGACCCCCTAAAATCTCTATTTTTGAGAACTTTCTCCCTTTTTTTATTCAAAATTCCGATTACTTTTCCAAAAAATAGAATATAGAATGTAGAATATAGAAAATAGAAAATATAAATAGAAACTTATAACATTGAAAAACGCGTGCCACAATATTAAAACCTTAGAGATTCAGAGTCTTCTAGAATCTTCTAGAAATTTCAAAACTTTTCTCAAATTTTCCAAATTTTTCTAAACTGAATCTAAATCTTCCGGACTCTTTCTATATTTTTTAAAATGTTCCATAATCAAATCTTCAAAACCCTTCTATAACCATCTAATATATTTTATGAGTTTGCTAGAATATTTTCTAGAATACTTATTTCTGGGTTCTCCTATAATTTTTTAAAATCTCAAAGAATCTCTAAAAATTCTTTAAAATTAAAAAAACTGACTAGATTTTTGATGCTCTAGACTATTCTGAATTCAAGAATTTAAAAATCTGACTAGATTTTTAATCATCTAGACTATTCTGTATTCAAGAATTCTGTAGAATCTCTTAGAACCCTCTAAAATCTGCAAACGACTCCCATAATCCTCAAGAATCTTTTAGACTCTTTTCAAAATCTTTCTAAAATGTTCCAGCCTTTTCGAAACTCTTCAAAAAAAAAGTCTGGAAGAGGCTAGAAGATATTAGAAGTTTAGGGCAGAATTCGAAAGATTTTTGAGGATTCTAAAAGATTCTAAAACAGTCTAGAGTATTTTGAAAAATCATATAATAGGTTTTGGGGTATTTTTGAAGATTTTAGAACTCTAAAAAAATCTGGATATCTCTCTAAGAGTTTAAAAAAATCCTGGGAACTTTTAGAAGGTTCTGGACAATGCTGGAGGGTTTTAGAAGTTTCTGGAAGAATCAAGAAATTTCTAGAAGATTGTATCTGATGTTTAAAACTTTGTACACATTCTCTGATTGTTGATAACTTAATAATAATAATTATAATAAACGTAGTTAAGTTATATTATTATTAATATTATTATTATTATAAGAAATCTCGACGATTCTACAGAATTTTCAAAGATTTTAGAAGATTTAACGAATCTATAAGTACATGGAAAATTAAAAATATTATAAAAATGTTAGAAAATTGTCGAAAAATCCAGAAGATTTCATGGCGGATTTTAGAAAACTGTAGAGTTTCAAAGGATCTGAAAGCCTAGTTTGTGAAATATTTTATTAGATTCTAGACAGGGATGTAAACCTTTTGAGGATTTTATAAGATTCTGTAGTAGTTTCGGTAATAAATATAATTTTATTCGTTAATGAAATTTAAGTGTTCTTATAAAAATCTTGTATCTATTAACTTTTATTGGCTTCCTTGGTATTTTTAAAAGAAACAAATTTCCCTCATTTTCCCTCTTTTTCGAAAAATAAATCCCCTATTGAAAGAAAATTGAACTAAAAAAAATTGAATTAAAAAAAATTGAACTAAAAAATTGAACTAAAAAATTGAACGAAAAAATTGAACTAAAATTAAACTTTTGAACCGCTTTTATCCCTGGCAACAGTGAAATATAACTAATAGTTAGTAGAAACTTTCACCAAAGTAAATTAGTGTCTCTCTTTTCACTAATTCAGACTTAGAGAGTAAAGAACGATTTGAATTTTTCTTCCACAATCGATTATTAATTAATAATTTTCCTTAAGTTAGTTTTCCTTCCTTTGTTTTGTTCGTTTCCTTCCTTTTTTCCTTTCCTTTCCATCACATAATTTTCTAAACCCACTATCGTTCGAATTTTTTCGGATTGCGTTTTTCCTTTTTCACAAATTTTTTTCTTCTAATATATATATTTTTTTTACTTAAGGTATCGCTTTCCTTGACAAAGAAACCTTCACCCTCGAGTGTCAAGATCACTTCCAGGCGGTTCGTTCGAAAAAAATTATTAAAGCTTGATGTAGTATTTGCTAAGGCAATATCGCCTTATAGGATCGATAAAAAAATAGAATTTCAATTATCGGCCCACAAATTCCTATTAAGACGCATTCTCAGACGGAAATTCTCGGATTAATTCCTACTAGTGATTGGATGTTTGAAGTTTGATGATACCTCTCTTTTTCTGCTCAACAACTTTTCTACCAGCACAAATCGAGGATTTTATCCGCCATGGAATCTCCGCTAATAATTCGTTCGTAAATTCCTTCTATTCATAAGAATCATTGATTCGTGAAATTGAGTCTCTTTGTTCCCGGAATGGATGCAAGAGAGTGAGCAGCTGATAATTATAAGCTTTTTATCACCAAAGCAAATTTTCTGGTACTATAATATGCACTTAAAAGTACTTTTACGTATGATATTTTATGAAAAGAAAGAGATTATACCTGATTATAAAAACCTGATTAAAAACTTTAGTTTTTATAATCTTTATAAAAACTTTAGTTTTTGTAATCTTTATAAAAACTTTAGTTTTTATAATCTTTATAAAAACTTTAGTTTTTATAATCTTGATTAAAACTACTTTATCTTGATTAAAAATATACTTTTTTTGAATAAAGATCAAAGTGGGTTATATTTTTTCCTTCTTAAAAATACTTTTATTTATTTACAATGTTTTTGAAAATACTTCTGTTTATTTACAGTATTTTTAAAAATACTTTTGTTTATTTACAGTGTTTTTAAATATACTTTTGTTTATTTACGGTGTTTTTAAAAAATACTTCTGTTTATTTACAGTGTTTTTAAAAATATTTTTATTTATTTACAGTGTTATTAAAAATTAATACTTGTATTTATTTGCAGTATTAAACATTGGACATTAAAGGCTAAATATTAAATTTAGAAAAATAATAAATAATCGGGATATAATAGATTCAAGCTGAAAAATTCACAAGAGCTTCGAAGAAATATTATTTTTATACTCGAGGGCGGGCTTTTATAGAAAAACGGACTATATTTTAATGTGGTCGTGGGAAATTTTTATTCTAGAACATGCCATCGCCTCCGGTGCATATTACGGCTTATGACGCTCTTCTGGAAAACGGGTTACAGTTATCGTGAAAATAATAATAAATACGCCCCATAACTTGTACAATTTCGTTATATTACGAATCCCAATTTACTTTTATTGTAACGTTTCAAGAAAATATATTTAGGACATTTTGAATAAGCATATTCAAAGATTATTAATTATTATAATTATTTTTTGCCGTTTTTTAGTATATTACATAAATTTTAGTTGTTTTAGTTATATGTATTAATAGCCGTAAAAGGTCAAAAACAACTAAAATTTATTATTAATTACTTATTATATTATATTATTCTATATTATTGAATTATATATTATATTATATTATTCTATATTATTGTATCATATATTATATTATATTATAGAATAGAATAGAATTTATTTCTCACATGTACACCTTTTCTTAGGTTTTTACATTAGTCGTTACATCCCAATATC
>JBAGKK010507721.1:0-14219 GCA_037177015.1 Euceroptres primus | reverse complement strand
TATCAACGAGTAATATACCATAAATGTTAAATTATATATATATATATATATATATATATATATATATATATATATATGTAATCTTGGATCACATTTACTCAGTAATGATAAAGCAATTGAAAATTATGATTTTTTCGATACTATTCGTAAATATTTTTAAGTCGATGGAATGCAACCTTTAAAAGGTGTAAAAAAATAGCCGCCTTTTTGTTATTTTCCAAAATTTTTATATATTTTTTTGGATCATTCGATAGACCAAGGATTCCCTCGTCATTTACAAAAATAGATATCCAAATATGTGCAATCAATAAAAAAATACAGCATTTCAAAAAAAAATCTGTCAGTTTTCGACAGATTTTGACAATTGGAAGATTAACTTCAATAGCTCGTAATTCCTAAGATAAATTTTTTTTCGGCTAAACTGTGAAATATGTATCCCTTTATTTTCATTGTAGAATGAAATATTTAAAGGCTAATTTATTCTGACACCCTAACCTCTCTGCATGATTTGAAATGGAATTGTCGGTCTGTAGGGTTTTCTGTGGAAAATGTAATCGTTGTTTTCTAATCACCAAGTGATTTTTTATTATTGGTCTAGTTAAATTTACATTATCTTTTTTATTTTTTTCTATGCAGTAAAAAATCAAGTTGAAAGGAGACCCAAATATGAGTCTTTCTTTTTAAGAAAATCAAATTATTACTTAAATATCCCATGAAATAGTAGCAGTGCCACTTTCATACGCCCATTTCAAGTTCTCGAAGCTTTTCCAGAGCTAGAAACCCGGGAAAACGGAGTTTCTGCAAATTCATTCATGCTTACCGGGTAACAGGCGTAGTCGGCACGAATGAACGAGCGAGTCCTTCGATTCATGAGATATTTCAGGTCAACAGGACAGAGCTTCAGGGCTGAAGCTGCAAGCTCCGGGAACCGGAAATGAGGCCGTGAATGACGTCATAACATAAAATGAAGTTCATTCAACTCCCGGGGACAAACTGGGTCACCAGAGCAACCCCCATTAGCCCCTGCAACTCACTCCCTCCAAATCTACGAAATCACAATCTATATAAACATTATTTTAATTCTACATGGGAAAAAAATCTATAACATAAAAAATATAGGTGTAAATTCAGTACCTAGACCAGAGAAACAACATATTTAAATTAGGGATGTGTAATACCTAAAATAGCAAAACTTTATACCTGCGATAGGAATTTAATCTCTATTGCAGATATAAAATTTTACTATTTTAAGTATTACACATTCCTAATTTAGGTATCTTGTTTCTTTGGCCCAGGTACTGACTTTGAACTTAGTTCTGTTACAGTTACAGATTTTTTTTCGTGTATATTGCCAGCCGAAAGTCGCTACGAAAATGAAGAAAATTGATTCTAAAATCTCAATGCGTGTGAACTTGGCCCCCTACTATCAAAATTTTAAAACTTTTTTTAGAGTTCTGAGTTCCTTTTGGGTAGTTCTAGAATTCCTAATACATATTAGCAATAGTTCTGGCGATTAAATAATAAAAAAATGATTTTTCAAAATCGAGGACTAAGTTCACGCAGTCCACCACTTTTGAAAAAAGTCAATTTTTTCCAGAGTTCTGAGTAGTTATACAAGAGTTCTAGAGTTCCTGATACTTTTCGAAAATAGATCTGACGAATTTAATAAAAAAAAATTTTTCAAAAAAAATGTTAGCCCCTCATTTTTTTAAAATTATTCTTTTTCTTAGGAATTCTCTTTGTGCGCAAAGAGTTCTAGAGTTCTCTACACGTAATAACTGAAAAATAACAAAATTCAAAAAGTTAGATCACTGAAAATTTCCACCTTACTGAAAAATGTTTTCTTAATCTTTCCACAAGTTCTGATAAGAGTTCTCTGATAGCCTCCCGAAGAGTTCTACAAATAATTCCTATAACACTTTTCTATCAAACCAAAATTCAAAAAGCTGCTTCACTTTGAAGATACCAAAAAATTTAGGAATTTCAAATTTTGAGAGTTACAGGGGTTCTGATCAGAGTTCTGATAGCCCCCTGAATAGTTCTACAGATAATCCCTGCAACACTTTTTGATCAAATCAAAATTCAAAAAGCTGCAGCACTTTAAAGATAACTGAAAATTTTGGAATTCCAAATTTTGAGTTCCAAGAGTTGCACGACTTTAAAGATACCACAAAATTTTGGAACTGAAAATTTGAATTTCCAAAATTTTTGGTATCTTTAAAGTATACTTTAAAGCTTTTAGAATTTTGGTTTGATCGAAAAGTGTTGCAGGGATTATTTGTAGAACTATTCAGGGGGCTATAAGAACTCTCATCAGAACTCAACTTTGGACTCATCAGAACTCAACTCAAATTTGGATTTACAAAATTTTTTGGTATTTTTAAAGTGCTGTAGCTTTTGGAATTTGAGTTTCATCGAAAAGTGTTATAGGAATTATTTGTAGAACTCTTCGGGGGTTATCAGAACTTGTGGAACGATTAAGAAAGTATTTTTCAGAAAGGTGGAAATTTTTAAAGTGATGTAACTTTAAAAATTTTTTTTTTTTAAATTTATTATGTATAAAGAACTCTAGAACTCTTTGCACACAAAGAGAATCCCTAAGAAAAAGAATAATTTTTAAAAAGTGAGGGGCTAACTTTTTTTTTGAAAATTTTTTTTGATCAAATTCGCCAGAACTATTTTCGAAAAAAGTCAGAAACTCTAGAACTTTTCTAAAACTAGTCAGAACTCTGAAAAAAAGTTTTAAAATTTTGATAGTGGGGGGCCAAGTTCACACGCTTAAAATCTCAATACTGTTTACTTTTTATACATTTAAAATATGTATAATTTGTATGCAAACAAGTTCATAACTAAAAATTGTTTTGAAAGTGGACCAGTAGTTTTACAAATGCAGAAATCTTAGATTTTTAAAATAGATATAAATAAAATAGACGAGGATGAAATAATGCCTTTTAAAATAATTTTAAAAAATATTATTAACATTAACCCATTAAAACTCGCGAGCAAACTAGAATACATATCAAAATATAGTCAATATAAATTAGTAAATGACATTCAAATATGATAATTCCATCTATTATTTAGCATTTTTTTTAAAACAAATGAGGTGGGAAAAAATGAAGTAATACATGTTTTCAACTCATGATGAGGTGCTGTAATAAGAAACCTTTCCCTAAATAATTAGAGACCTTGGCTTTCATACTCTGGTAAAGAAATATTTTTAAAAACCCTTTGAACATTCACATGAATTTGAAACTTATAGAAAACTATTAATTTTATAAAAATTTAATTTTCACTTTATGTATTAAATTATGCATTAGTATCTAATACTTACTAGCAACAAAAAACGATTTGAAGATTACAAACATATTCAGGGATATAACCGAATATGTTCAAATGAACGAAATTTTTATTTGATTTCATTTTAAACTCAAATTTGTTCTACATAATCTACAATATTGGTTTATTATTAAAGAAACTAATGTAATGATAAAAAACTAATTTAATGATAAAAAACTACTGTAATGATAAAAAATTAATGTAATGATATAAAACACCTATGATACTTCTCTTTACTTTGTAGTTGGCATAATATTGCGATATAAGATTAAGAGAATGTTCATTTGAACGTTCGAAACTACAGGTACATCTTTTAGCATTGTTTCTTGAGGTGGACTTTTTTGTAAGGGTAATACGTTTTTTAGCACTATAAATTTAGAAATATTCATGTTTCGTTTAAAATAAAAATTGTTTCCATAAATAAAGGTTAAATGTGCCTTAATTAGAGACCTTTTAGAATCCCTGCAAAGCTTTTAGAATCCCTATACTAGCTTTATTGTTAATTTTTCTTTTTCTCAAAAGGGGCCATCCATCAATTACGTGACACATTTTTTGAAAATTTTGAACCCCTCCCTCCCCCCATGTAACAAGAAGTAACAAAATAGTTTGGACTCCCACCCCCTTTGTTACGTAATTTTCAACATTGTATTTTTAGTTCTACTACCTGTGTCACCTAATAAAAATAATTAGAATTATGTTCAAAAGTTAATTAAGTTATAAAGAAAATGAAACTATTTAGAAAACAACAGGATAAAACGAAATAACTAAACAGTTATTAATAAAGAATTTATCAAAGCTCGCATAAAACTATTTTTATGCGAGTTTTTATGAAAACAATTTTTTAACATTTAATTTTAATCATTTTATATATTTTTTAATTGTTATAAAGCTTCGTGATGGTAGAATATAGTAATACGGAGGTTGATTTGTAAAAATATTACGTAACAGGGTCGATTTACCCCTTCCCTCCTCCATGTAACAGTTTGTAACATTTTGCCGAATCCCCCCCCCTAAAAGTTGTTACGTAATTTATGAATGGCCTTAACGCGTAAACACAATAGAAATGTGAAATTATAACGTTTTTTGCAATATCAGTTTTAATATTGGGCAATTCCATTAAATTTTTATACTGTCAGGCTATAAGCAAGGTTTCAAGCACCTTGAGGATTACCGAAAAGCTATTACGTCCAATAAATTTTTATTGAACAATAAAAATTTTTTATGTCCCAATAATTCGTTATTAAATTACAGGGGTTCTTTAATAATTGGGAACACTTTTTTTAGACCTTCGAGTTTTATTTTTTCTCTTTTCGTATAAACCAATTTCTCCAAAATAAATAATAAATTTAAATTGCTGGATCTTGTAGACGAATCTCCAAAGATTATTTTCCACTTTGGACCCTTAGCAAATTTCGTTCCCTTAAAACTTATAATCTTTCTAAAAAAAGAATTTCTTAGTACTTTTACTTATTATCCCGAATTTTTTTCGTATGTAGAATATAATACCATTTCTGCGGAAATCGCTTTTTTGAATAGATTACTTAAACAAAAATTACTTAAACATAGGAAAAACAGTTTTTGTCAGTAAAAATCGTCTTTGAATGTCATATGCTAAATGATAAATTTACTACTGAGTTTTTTAAAAATATCCACTGATTATTTGCACATGGTTATAGTGTTATAGTTATTCTTCTTAAAGACCTAATCAGTGAATAAAAAGATCATTATATTCGAGTTTCAAGGATAATCAGAATTGCGGAATTTCCCTTTTTTAAGAACCGTGTAAAATTCTGGGACTACTACACAGAAAAAACTGGAATTTCTATTAAAACCGATTTTTGATTCCAAAGGAGCTGCAACAAAAAGGAACCTTCATAGATGGCGCCACGTTCTATGCGATTTCCCTATATAAAATTAGAACTGCAACAAGAATGAACTTTCAATTTTTACTGTGTATTCGTCCATAAAATATAGGGCCCTAAATCTTTTGCAGAATATTTCATCCGTAAAAAATGTGAAAAATATGAGACAAAGCACATTCAAAAGAGCAGGATGTCCTCTGTACTGTGAATGTTTGATAAAATTTTTCAGTCAATTAGGAAGCTTTTTATGATCAGAGAAAGGTGAAAAAGTACTCAAATTTCAGGGTCTTTTGAGAATAGTCATCTTTGAGACGTCACTGCTCTAACAAAACAAATGTGAAAAATATGTGACATTCTTTTGTGTTTCCTTGAACCTTTATATGTTCAAAAGTAAAAACCAAAGTCAGAAATTTGCATTTGTTAACATCAAAATTTAAAAAGTTTAGGAAGATTTCATCTCCGAAAGTAACCAACTTATTAACAAGAGCAAGAGTTTTTGTCACTTCCAGTAGTCAATGATATTGCGGTCAAAAAGTCTCCTGCTATGCAGGTCATTGAATTGTCTTTTGTATTTTAACGAACTGAAAATAATTTCTAAACATTAAAATATCACTTTCTTCTGCTTTATATTGCTCTTGTTAATAAATAATGTATAATTTGCTTTAAGAATGAACTCCGTAAGTTGGTTAGTTTCGGAGATGACGTCTTCTTAAAGTTTATATATTTTAATGTAAAAAAATGTTAATTTCTGACTTTAGTTTTTACTTTTGAACACATAAAGGTTCAAGAAAACGCAAAAAAATGTCACAGATTTTTTATATTCGTTTTGTGTGAGCATTAACGTCTCAAAAATGACCATTCTCAAAAGACCCTGAAATTTAGGTAGTTTTTCACCTTTCTCTGATCATCAAAAACTTCCTAATTGACTGAAAAATTTTATCAAACATTCACAGTACAGAGGGCATCTTGCTCTTTTGAAGGTCTTATATTTTTCACATTTTTTCCGGATGAGATACTCTGCCAAAGATTTAGGGCTATATATTTTATGGTAGAGTTGGGCAAAATCGAATTGCATTAGCGATTAAAGAATAAAAACAAAAGAAAGACGTTTTATCGCTAATAAGGAATATATTCGAATTTATTTGATTTTTTTATTGATTCCTTATTCCTGTATTCGTTATTCTTCTTTTATTCGTTATTCGCGCCTATTTTGTGCGATTAACGATTAACGAATAATGAATGAAAAAAGGACTGCACGTGCTTTTATTTCATTAAAAATATTTTGCAAGTGGTTATGTCATTATAAAATAAATCCTCGTTTATAAAATACATTGCGATACTATTAAGAGCATGTACCAAGGTGACCAAGTGACCTAATTTTATTATGACCCCCATTTTATTCGTAAATTAACAAATCAAATAAATTTTTAAGAGAAGACATCTGCAGATGTTTTCAACACCATCCATTTTTAACTGAATGTTATAATAAATTCCATATTGATATATGATTTTTACACTTGATATGTAAATTAAAAAATATAAAAAATAATTTAATTTCTCACATAGCTCACATATTCTAAAAAATTTCTAATTTCATATTTTGAAAACGACTAAGATTTTGTTTATATTGATTTGCAAGCATTTAATGTATTTAGTTTAATAAATTAAATAATTATACTTCGTGAACAATGTAGAAAGAAATGATTCGATTATAATTCCCTCTTTTTGACAGAAAGCTTTAAGCTGTCAAATAAATTTTTTGATAAACTGCAATAAACTGGCTGCTATCAGATGTTAGAAATTTCAAGTTGTGCTGACTTCAAATTAATTAAAAATCGAAATTAGAATTAATTTTCACAAATGATGAATGAATTGAACAGCGAATGAAGCGAATGAAGCTGCCGTCGAATGATAAATAATTTAATAATGGATGAAGTGAATAACGAATAAACGATTACGGATACAATTTTTATTTGTAGGTCATTCGAATAATTTTTCAATCGAATAATGCTTAATTTTTATTAGTGATCGAATAATGCTTAACTCTGCCCTTTTTTTGTCACTTTTAGTAATCAAAGATATTACGGTTAAAAAGGTCATTTTTTCCACAATTGAACTGACTTTTGTATTTTAACGAACAGAAAATAATTTTTTTAACATTAAAACACCGCTTTTTTCTAGATGATATTGTATACATTGCTCTTGTTAATAAATAATATATAATTTGCTTCAAGAATGAATTCTGTAAGTTGGTTAGTTACAAAATTGCTGACTCTGGTTTCCACTTTTAAATACATAAAGGTTCAAAGAAACAAAAAAATTTCACATATTTTTCACATTCGTTTTGTGCGAGCGTGTCAAAGATGACCATTCTCAAAAGACCCTGAAATTTGGGTACTTTTTCACATTCATTTTGTGCGAGCAGTAACATCTCAAAGATGAGTATTTGATTTCAATGCTTTTTTAAGCAAAATTTCAATTTCAAAAGACTCTGAAATTTGTGTACTTTTTCACCTTTTTCTGGTCATAAAAATCTTCCTAATTGACTGAAAAATGTTATCAAACATTCACAGTACAGAGGACTTTTGCGCTTTTAAATGTGCTTTGTCTCATATTTTTCACATTTTTTTCGGATGAGATATTCTGCAAAAGATTTAGGGCTCTATATTTTACGGTCGATATAGATTTCTAAGTTAATGGGAAAAATGAATATCGGTGATAAAAAACAGATGTTCCTCGAATATCTCGCGTGTTAGAAACCGGATGTTGGGGATTGCGATTCCTTCAACGGATTAGTCAGACCGACATTTCTTGCAGGTGTCAGTCCCCGCGCTTCCGGAAGTGACTCGCCCCGATCCTTCGCCTTTTATTCAGAACATTCTTATTTCCACCGCACCTAGATGCAAACATGCTCAAATAATATATAGTACGGGTAGGAAAACATATGAAGGGTTTGGTCTTATTTCACTCACACTTGGTCACAGATTCCTGCGGCCGTTATGACAAAGCCGGAAGTCCAGCAATAAGGCTTTCCTGCGGAGAAAGAAATTCAAAGGACATGGGAATAACGTCTCGGGAAGTAGTTCGAATCTAAGGGCCAGCAGGGTTGAATGGAATAACATATTTACCGTGAGAAATCAGATTTATTGCGCAGTTAATAAGTAGGTTTGGCCTCTCATGCTATTAAGTGTCATTAAGAATTTTAAGGATATGTCATTATCATTAATTAGGCCATTAAGAGTTACGCATTATTGGTGTGCCTTTCATTCATGTCGTGAATGAAAGATAAAAACATGAATGAAAAATTGTGTACTAAAGAGAATAACACACATTAAAACATTTTTTTATAGGTCACGCGTAATTTAATCATGTACAATTTTATTGTATTTTTTCTCTCTAAACTTGAATCAGTTAAATTTTTTTACTAATTACTAAATTATAGCTATGCAATCAGAAATTTTGCGTAAAAATAACACATATATAGTCCCTACAGTACATCGCCAAAAATGGCAAAATACGGCATTTTATGATATAGAAAATTCCTTTTGCATAATAATTGTTCCTTAAGATCAAAAAAGTGATTTCAGATGGAGAGCCAAAAAAATGTCCCTTAGAGTTCGTTTTAGGGATAGGTTTGCACCCCAAGAATGCTAACTTTTTTCTACTTTACCGATTTTGATGAAAATTGATTTGCGGGGACTTTTTGATATCCTGATGTCATAATTAATGTCAAATACAAAAAATTCAAAACGACGGGCATTTGTCTAAAATTTTATTGAAATCGGTTAACCAGAAAGCTACTTTCATTTCTTCACGTTTTTGTCTAAAAGTTTATCAAAACTTCGTTCATTTTGAATGCGCCATTTTGAATTTTTTGTAATTGGCATTAAATATGGCATCAGAATATCAAAAAGTCCCAGCATACCAATTTTCGTCAAAAAAATCAGTTAAATAGGAAGCTAATTTCTTAAAAGCCATGATCAAATATAAATTCTTGGATTTAAATAGATTCAATTCTAAAAACTTGGAATTACAAATTAAAGGAACATAATCTAATCTTAAATTTTTAAATTGTTTTTTAAAGATTTATGATTATTAAATGTCAAAATTAAATGAAAATGCAAAGAGATAATTAGCGGGCGCGTTGCGCGCGAAATGATCTAGTTATTATTTTAATTTGCAGCGATATTATTTTGATCTGAAGTGACTCATTATTGCTTTATTGTCACAGTCTTTTGTTTTTTTATTTCTTATATTTTGCCACAAACTAAGGGTATGTGATAAATAATGATGTCTCGAATTACCGACCGATTTTACATTTATATTCAACGGGTTTATTAAGAGAGAAATTAATGCAAATATAATGCTGAAATGTGAGGAAATAATAAGTAATCCATGTTTGGTGCATTTCAATTTTTATTTTGAAAAAAAATTACTTTTGAAATTTTTTTTTTTTTAGGCGACTAAGAATCACTCATAATCGAGAAATGTATTCTCTGAGTGGTAACAAAGTCTGGGGCTTCAAAATAAAAACTGAAATGCACCAGACATCGATGCCCAAATAGTATATTCTTCATTCTTTATCAAAATTTCAGCATTATATATTTTCATTTCTCTCCTAATAAACCCGCTGAATGTAAATAAAAAATCGGCCAATAATTCGTGACGTCATTATGTATCACATACCCTTAAAATGACACCCTTAAAATAAATGATTCAAAATCCATTATTGTATAAACTAGTAAAAATTTTAACTGATTCAAATTTAGAGAGTTGTATGTATCAATCTATAAATTTAAAAAACATGCAAATTTAAAAAACATGCTGTAAAATAAAAACTAGGCTTATCCACAAATTATTACAGAAGAAACTAAGGATAAAAGTTGCAGTTAATTTTTTAAGGGTACTAACCTTTTATTTAAACAACTTCACGTCCCTCAAAATACATTTATTGACATGTTAAAATTTAAAAAAAAGGGTAAAATTCATCCTGTAAAGTTAATTTTTGTTGCAGGTATAATCTTTACCCCGGAATTAGGATATAATTTTCTTTTCTTTTCTGCGATTATAGTCTTCTATTTCGTTGTTGATTTTTATTGAGTGATATGTTTTACTGCAAGAACTGGATTTTTCTGGCCGGCAGTTTTTTTGTAGTCTATGTTATTGATTTGCAAGAAAGGTGTCTAATGAAAGTATTAATAAAAAGGATAGTAAAAAGGGAAGAGGACGAAAGTTTACGAGAAAGTTTTATAACTTATAAGAAGTCTTTCCTTTAAGCAGCCAAGGGGTTAGGGGGGAGGGAAGGGGTTCACATAATTCGCGACGACGATGATGACCCAGTTTCGTGTTAGCACAACGACGATCCTGGCTCGAGCTCCAGGGTGAATGGTCTCTCTCACGTCACTACTCATGAAATAGGTCACCATGAAGCTCCCCCATACAAGCCCGGTAACTGTTCCTCCCTTTTATCAGCCTGGATGCACTCGGTCAATGAAAAATGAAGGGAAGGTCATCTTTGTGGCTCTTTTTACCCCGCGAGGGTCTAACTAGGACATTTTGAAAATCATCTGAAAATTTGAAGAATTAAAATTGAAATAGGGTTTTTATACGATTGAAACCCCCTTATTCTGATTCTTCAAAGTTGCCTCGAACCTTTCGATCTTCAGCAAGCGTATTAATAAATAAAAATTGAAATGGGGTTCAAACTTTCCTATTGGGATTCAAAATAAAGTCTCATAACAAAATTTCACTTTCGTAAAAATCACCAAAAATGACAAATTTCAAGGTCAGCAGATTATTTTATGAGATCTAAGTTATCGGAAAAAGATAGCTAATAACTCAGATCTCATAAAAAATCTGTTGGCCTTGAAAGAACAAGAAGTGGATCATTTTCTTTGTGATAACTGGGTTATAGTCTCGATTCGAGCAGAGAGCAGAAAGTTTTTTTCATGGAACTTTAGGCGAGTCATTTTTACTCCCAATGGCAAGTACCATATTCAAAGTTAAAATGTTTCTTTAATTTCACAGTAAAATTAGAATATCGAAGTGTTGCAGATCAATTTTTTTAACAATTAAAAACGATTGAAAGTACATGGCAAAAATATTAATTTGTTTCTGTATAAAACAGTTGCAGATAAAATTGATCTATTTTTTTGGATCATTTTGATACTTCCGGATTTACTGTGTAATTATTACTTGATTTAATTCACATTAATTTGAAACTATGTTCGGTTTTATAGTCAAACTTTGTTTGAGAATTCAACATATTTTTTAAATAAATACAATTTCCTTAACTTAAACAATTTTTATGAACATATCTCGATTCCGGGGTAAAAATTGCCTGCAAGAAAAAATAACCACAGGATAAATTTTATCCAAATATCGATTAAGTTTTCTTTTGTTTTTCCATGATACATGTATTTTGAAACATGTGCAATTGTCTGAATAAAAATTGAGTCCTCTAAAAATGATCTGCAACAAATTCTATCATTAGTTTTTTCTGTGATATAATTTCCATTGTAAAATATAAAATGAAAACTGCTGTGCCATTTTTCATAAATATTCTCTTCGATGTTTTGAAACAATAAAATCAGTTGGCCTGATATTCTCTCAACTTTGATGACGCCTACTTTACCCTCGAGATTTTTATAATAGGATCTCAATACCACTTGGGGAAATAGGGGATGAAACACGTAGATTCATGAAAGAAAGCCGACGCGATAAATGCGAGGGAGATGATTGGTTTTAGTTCGTGGAAGTGACAACCGGAAGAAGGATAGGAAGAAACAGGTTGAGGTGGGGATGAGAAAAAGGAAACGAAAGGGGGACACATGAACGGAAAGCGGAAGCGAGGAGGCCGCTCAATGAAAGAGCTACCCCTGCTGCGGATGCGAATGGACAGCCTCCCCATTGAAGGAAGGCTTTGCAGTGCGTATGCGCGGGGTCGACGTGTCTTTTTATTGAGCAACACGATGACTGGAAAACGTGCTCAACTCCATTTCACTATATTAACCTTTAGAGGGCCGGAAATTTGGAAGGAAAATCGACCTCAGAAAATTGTCCCAAAAGGTATTTTATATCATTGATTGATCATAGACAAAGTCTCGATCAGGGGGTGAGCCAATATATTGGCTTTCCGGCCCTCTAAAAGTTAACTATATTAACAAACAATGCATTTTCTCGTTTATAATAACGCTCAGAAAAAATTTTTTTCACATTCAAACACAAATTTTTACATAAAAAATACATATAATTGCTATTATTTTAGACCTTAATGTATTTAGAAAGTTGGTTATATTATGGCCTTTGGTCATATAACCAACTTTCTAAATACATTAAGGTCTAAAATAATAACATCTTTAATAACAACACTGGCCAAAAAATCTAATAAATATGGAGAACCTTAGATATGAACCACCATCTTTCTTCAAGGAGTTAAGAACAGGTAACACTCCACAAGTGAAAAAAAAAAGACCAAAGGCCATAATATAACCAACTTTCTAAATACATATAATTGCATTGTTATGGGGTCAAAAAAACATTTTTTTGTTATTCGGGCCCTAAAGTTAAAATTACCAGCTTAGAAATAAACGATTATTAATATTACTAGCAATTTTATACGCGCGCTGAAGCGCGCGTGAAACGTTGCATTAACAACTGTTGAAAGATAGCAAAGAAAAAAATGCTAAAATATATTTTAAGTGAATACAAAAAAATACTATAGGTATATGTATGTACACTCATCGGTGGATCGAGGGCCGGGCTCGAGGGTAGACTATCCTCAATCCAATGCTATTCGAGCGAGCAGTCTTATGTCAATATTCAGGAGCACGTATATAGTCTCTGAACGTACAAAAGTAAATGCGCAGAGAGTCCTCATGTAAACATCGTCTGGCGGCCCTGACTGACCGAGCGATGGCGCCGTTGCGGGACGCTCAGGGGCGGGGACAAAATCAGTGAAGCGTGAACGACCATGAAGGTGGCCCATAATATAGTGGACCATAATTTAACGATGAGTGTATAAACGTATTGCATTACAGTGTACAAACGTATTGCATTGCAATACGTTTCTTTAAACCACCACAACGTTTTGTTGAACCAACAAAAATTTTGTTGAGCCAACAAAACAACATTTTGTTGCACGATTTTTTTTTCAGTGTACTTAGTACAATTTTAAACCCTTCCAACTTGAAATTATTAAATTTTGAAGGTTTCACCATGAAATTATGCAATTTTTAACGTCATAATTCAAAATTTTTCAACTAATAAAGCTTTAAATTTGAAATAGTACAATTTGGATTCCTTATAACTTTAAAATTGTCCAATTTCACTATAAAATGATTCAATTTTTAACGATTTAATTCAAAATTTTTCAACTAATAATAAGATATTTCATTTTCAATATAGTACAATTTTGAACTCTTCCAACTTGAAATTGTTCAATTTTGAAGATTTCAGTATGAAATTATTAATTTTTTAACGTTTTAATTCAAAAGTTTTCAACTAATAAAACTTTTAATTTTAATAAGACTTTTAATTTAAGAAGTATACTTTTTAAAATCAATAGTTTTATTAGTTGCAAAAGTTTGAATTAAAACGTTAAAAATTGAATAATTTCACAGTGAAACCTTTCCGAATTGAACAATTTCAAGTTATAAGGATTCAAAATTGTACTATTTCAAATTGAAAGTTTTATTAGTTGAAAAATTTTGAAATAAAACGTTAAAAATTGAATAATTTCATACTGAAATCTTCAAAATTGAACAATTTCAAGTTGGCAGGGTTAAAAATTTTGCTATTTAAAATTAAAAGTCTTTTAAATAAAATATTTATCAATTGAGTCGTTTGAGATTAAACAGTTTTGGACCGGAAGCATTCAAAGTGAAATAATTTTTATGTTGATGTGTAAAATACAATTTTTAAAAATAATACTGAAAATAACTGCAAATACTACAAGGTTTGTTTAAAATCAAAAATTTTTATTTGAGCGCATGAAAAAGAAAGAATACATTTTATATA
>JBAGKK010507710.1:0-14220 GCA_037177015.1 Euceroptres primus | reverse complement strand
TAAAACTGCTCGCTCGAAAGCTTTGAATCGAGAACCGTCTACCCCCGAGCCCGGTTCTCGATTCAGAGACGAGTGTAATTTGATTTTAACTTGTTTTTGTGTTTTTTGGGAATGTAGTATGTTGTCCTTTGTGTTTAGAAATTTTTAATTGCTGACTAGCCGTTGTACTTGACTTAGTCCGTACTAGCGGTCTTACGACCAAGTCCCTTCAGGGCCTGTGATAAATTCAAACTAAAATATAATAATAATAATAATAATATTCTCACTTCGTAACAATTGACAAAAAGGACAGTTCCAAATTTTGTTTTATTTATTGTTGTGAATTCGAAAGTGTCAATCGGGTTATTTTTCAGGTCTCAAGTGCGTTTATTTATTCAAAAGTGTTTATTTTCTGTTAATTCTCAATTACCTGATACCTACTACCTGCTCGATTGTTAGAAGGTTATTTTGACTCATCAACTCGAAACAGTTCATTCAAAGGTTGTTGATGTTTTACAACAAAGGGTTTCTTCATTAAAAATTTCTAGAAAAATGATCTCAGTTTTCGGAATCTAATTGTCGAGGATGCGTCGAAATTACTAGTTGTGAAACGTCGTGCGAGAAAAGACTCGAGTGTCGTGTGTTAATTTTTCTTGAAATTCTAAATTCTTTTGTGTTATTTAATTTAATTTCGTAGTTTCTTTTATATTCACGTGTTTTTCAATGATTTTTGGTATATAAAGTGTTTTTGTGAAGTGTGCTGTAAATTTCTGGAGCTGGAGAAAATACAAGATGAATTTTCCAAAGAATTTTCGTTCTTTTTTTCTGTGATGTTTTCACAGAAAATTTATAACGTAATTTATGATCTTTAATTTAAGAACAGTAAAAATTTTTAATCGCTGTGTGATAAAAGCAACGAATTTCTATTATTGTCACCAAGAAATTCCCCATAGGTTGTTTGCTTTTTTCCTGAATTCTTATGTTCCAAAATTATTTTCGAAGGTCGCTGACGTCTCATAACAGAAGGCTTCCTATTCAATGAAACTTTCCCCGAAAAGGTACCTGTTAGGTTTCGAAATCCAGTTTCGCAATTATTGAATGAATTATTTTTAAATAGAATAAATGATTTCGCCACAAAATTTAAGAAGCAGAATAGAAAACTGAATTCTGTATGAACGACCATTGTGGGATAAATATGGGATAGAACTTTTTTCAACTAGAAACTGTTAGTTCTTTTTCTTGACAAATATTGCTGCAATTTAGCTTTTTAAATTCTCTTCCACTTGCAATGATTAACTTTTTGTTACCTACATTTTAAATTCTATTTTCCAAATGTAAACATCCGAGAATTGAATTAAGAATAAGGGTTCCTTTTGTATATTTTGAATCCAAGAATAATAGGCGCAATATACCTGTTTAATAAACTTAATAAATCGGCTTCTAAATTAAATATTTTTAATATAATTGAATTTAGATATTTGAAATTAATAAAATTATTAAATAAATTATTATAAATTTCTATATTATTAATTTAATTTTTTTATCGTGGTAAATTTATTTGTGCAAGATAAATTATAAAACTTTATTCAAGTCGTACACTTTCAGTTGAGCAAGTACTTTTTCGTTAACCCCTGTCCCAAGAAAAAGTCTAGGTAGTAAACACTTTTTATTGAACATAAATTGTTACTGATATTACATATTTATTGAAGTTAACATTCAATTTTTGAAAATAATTAGTAACATTTATTTACTACATTTATTTATTTTATTGTTAATTCAATTTATTACTACAAATTATTACTGAACTTCAAAGTATCATTTTTTTGCATAACAAAATTTTTACTATTACACGAAACTAAATGAGAATATTATTTAATATTATTTATGATTAATGAGAAAAACTATTTGTATAACAATTTCATTTACAAAAAAACAAATTGAAAAAAAATCGTTTGGTTGACTTTATTTTGTTGATTTGAAAACGAATTTGTTGCAGTTATATCGAAATTTTTATTAAATGGGCCAAACTCGTTTTCTTCAATGAACCAAAGCTTTTCGTTAATTCTCTTAAGTAATTTGACAAAATATTTTGTCGATTGAACCAAATGTTTTGGTTGAATTCATAAAATTATTTGTATTTGTTTAAATCAGTCGAACTTTTAATACAATCCACCACATTTTTTTTCCATCCATCCAAACCATTTTTGTTCATACCAACATTTTTTTGTCTATATCACAACAAAAATCCCAAAAAATTTTTGTTCATTCAACCACCAAACATTTCTGACAATGAGTAAAATACACTGACCACTGGATTGACGGCACACTGCTCGATGGCACTGTTCACGCTTCACTGATTCTCTCTCCCCCCCGAGCGTCCCTTGACCGGCCTACATCGCTCGGGCAGTCAGGGCCGCCAGACGTTGTTTACATCTCGACTCTGCGCATTTACTTTTGTACGTTCAGAGACTATATACGCGGTCCTGAAGACTGCTCGCTCGAATAGGCTCGGATCGATGACACTCTACCCCCGAGCCGTGCCTTCAATCCGGTGGTCAGTGTAATTAAAAAATGTATGCTCTCTAGACATTGATATTTTTTATTAATTGTCCATATTATAACTTTCGGAATATCGACACTCCAAGCGTTGAGTGGAGTATGCTCAAATTGGGAGAGTGATATACAAACCTACTTTTCATCCCTGAGTCATCTCGTTCTTCAGAGTAGATCCGGTCCTCCTTGGTCTCTATTGTATTCTATCGATAATCGATCTCCGCCCATTTAATCGACGTACCTTGTATTTTCCTTCAGGTATATGTACACACGTACCTACCTTCCGATTTTCTGTTCATTGGCTGCCTTATCGCCAACTTGAGAGGCAGGTTCAAATTGTTTGCATTGTACGGATCTCCGATGATATTAGCTATTATATTAAAGTCTGAAGAGACGCCAGGACGGAAATTCTTTAGAAGGAGAGTCGGAGAAGAATGAGAAAGAGTCTCTCCCCACCCTTTTTACCCCTTCTTCTTTATAAGGTAAGGGTGTGGGTGGTGGAGGGTGCATTTCCTACCCTTTCCAACAATCTGTCTCACGAATCTCCGCGACACTCTGCTACGACTTCGTGTATTGGTGGAATTGAATAGAATTCCGTCATTTCTCAAAAGAAAGAGATTTCTAAAAGTGAGGGGCGTGGGGAGGGAGAGAACTTGCGAATTTCTTCTACTGGGGTAATCCTTTATTTCCCTGGTTGTGACCTAGAAGTACCCTGTAATGATGTCGAGAAAAAGAAAAATTCTTACAAGTTACGATGCAAGCTCTAAAGTGAAAGTATTTGAAAAAATTGGGGCAGGGGGAGGGAGTTATTGTATTCCATGTACAAGAACTTCTTTTGATTCAGCAAATTATAATTATATCTCAATATTATCTCTCTTATTATAATTTAAAAATTATAATTATATAATTCTAATATTATCAGGAATCACAGTCAGTCCCCTATTCCCCTTTTTTTCCCTATTTTCCCGCTTTCCCCTATAATTCTCCAAATATCCTAAAGTCACTTCTCTTTAGTTTTTTTCCTTTTTCCCCTTTTTTCCCTTTTTATATTCAAAGTTCCGAATAATTTTCCAAGAATTATGAAGAATAGCATCTTGTGACATTCAAAAACTTTTTAAATATTTTCTTAGATTTCTCATAATTTCCAAATTTTCAAAATCTACGAAAGTCTCTTGAAATATCTTAAAATCCTCCAGAATCTATAAAATTGATTTAAAATCCTTAAGGGCATGTGACACATTATGATGTCACGAATTACCAACAGGGTACAAAAATATTCGGCGGTCCTATTTTCAAACAAATAAAGATATCGCCTTGAAACTTAAGGCAATACTAGAAAACATGATGACGCATGGCTGTTATATCTTATTTTTCAAAAGATTTGAAAAAAAATTTTTTTCAAAATAATTTTCTTTCAAAATTTTTGAAAAATTAGACATAACAGCCATGCGTCATCACGCATGGCTATTCTATTCTCTTAAGGTTCAACACAATATCTTTATTTTTTTTTTAAAATAGGACCGCCGAATATTTTTTATACCTCGTCGGTAATTCGTGATGTCATAAAGTATCACATGTCCTTAAAAATTCTCCAAAATATTTGAGATTGTTCTGGAATCTTCTGGCTTCTCCTACAATAATCGTATAAAATAATATCCCAAGATTCTTCAATATTCTACAACTTGTACTAAACTCTTCCAGAATCTTCTAAAATTTTATGAATACTTTCGTAACCTTCTAGAATTTTGTGAAGAATCTATTAGAATCCTTCAAAGTCTACAAAAGAACTTTACGGAAGATTTTGGAAGAATCAGAAAGTCTCTGGGAGATTCTGAAACTTTCAAAAATCGAGGTTGTAGAGAATTTTTTGGGATTTCAAAAGATTTAATGAATCTACCAGTTTATAGAAAATTAAAAATATTCTAGAAGATTTTAAAAGTTTGTTGAAAAGTCCAGAAGTCAAAAAAGGATTTAAGAAAATTCTAGAGCATTCCAAAGATTCTGAAATGCTAGAAATTTGAGGAATGTTTTATTAGATTCTAGACAGGAATTTAAGATTTTTGAGGATTTTTTAAGATTCTGGAGAATTGCAGCTTCCTTCGTATTTTTGAAAGAGAAAAATTTCCCCCTTTTTTTGAAATCCTCTTTTTCGAAAAAGAAATCCTATATTTTCCCTAAAATTGAACTACTGAACCACTGTGATTCCTGTATTATGCAATTATAATTATAACGGCAGATAACGGTGAGGGAAAGTGAAAAATTGGTCAGGGGAAAGTCAAGGAATTTTGAAATTGGGATTTTGTAACAACACTGTTGAATTATCTTTAGGCGAGACTTAATCACGACTGAGTTTCTTTCTTCAGGAATATATTTTAAGAAGTCAACTTATAGCCACCAAATCGCACACTTGATTAATATTGGAGCTTACAGCAATCACATCTGTTGCAATTTTATAAAATTCATCTCGTTGGAAAATATCGAGCTACTGTTTTTTCCTAAAAGATAACTTCCCCAAGAAAAATGACGACACCTTGCCCTAATGTGTTTTCACTGAAGGCATTTGGATGTAAAAATTAAAATAATTCTGGTAAATTTGATGAAATTCAAACTAATTGTCTTGATTGAATTCTCTTTAGGCAAAACTTACTCACAAGTGAGTTTCTTCCTCCAGGAATAGATTTGAGGAAGTCGATTAAGATATTATGTGCACAAAAAAACATCTCGGGAAAACATATGTAATTATACTTTCAATAATTGAAATTTTATTTTTGATGGTATTGTTTAAAAGAAAAGAGATTGTTTCTCATTGCAAAAATTTACAAGATACAAAAATTATTTTTAAAAATTTATTTTTGACCGAATTTTTTTCTTCGTACTAAATTTTAAAAAATAAATCGATGTTAATGAATAGTAGCTTATTTTTTCGATAGAAAGATTCTCTACAACTTAACATCATACAATTTTTAAAAATAAATTTTTTAATGGCTGAAATCATTAAGAAGTAATTTTTCAAGCAATATTTTATAAACAACTACATTTGATCCTAAATTATTTAGATTTAAAAATTGGGTGAGGTTAAATTGTAGAGAACCTTTTTCCCAAGAAAATAAGTAAAATTGTATCATTTTAAAGAATTTGGTAAGAAGCAATGAGAAAAAAGTTCGGCCGTAAATAAAATTTTTTAAATTCATTTTTGAATATAAATTTTTTCATAAAAATCAATCTTTCCTCTTTTAAACAATACCATCAATAATAATATTACAGTTCTTAAAATTATAGAATAGAATAGAAAAGTTTATTTCTCTCATGTACATTTTTCTCAGGTTTTTACATTTTTTTAAGTCCCCTCCGCTCCCTTGCAATAAAATACATAGTGATGAACATCGAGCATTTTCGAGACAAAATTGACTTTATTTGAAACTTTAAAGTTGAAAATTTAAGTTGATGATCAAATGAGTTAACATTTGATGGCAATCAAGAATCTCGTTTTTTATCGAGACGAACGAGACGAGAATTCTCGTTTAATTTTTTTATTATGGATTCTTGATTGCATGAACTTTTGAATTCATATCTAGACATTTTTCGGGCAAGTCTCGATTTCACCTCGAATGTGCTCAACGTGTATCACTAAAAATACAGTGTACATTCTTAGCCCTTTAGTGCCTACTGTGCCATATATGGCACATTCATTTTTTTCGATTTTCTAGAATTTTCGTGTGATGAACATAATGTTCTGCAAAATAAATATGTGGATTAGATTAAAGTAGTCCGGCTACTGGAAAATCTAGTCCAAGATATGTCCATTATTTTTTCTGAAATTTGGAATTAAATCTAAAATTTTGCCAGATTATCAATTAATAAATTAAATATTACATGTTTATGCTGATCAATATAAATAAAATATATTTAAAATTATAATAAAATGTAAACTTAAATGTTGATTTGACTTGATTTGAGTCAAGGTTATTTTTTCACGCTCAGTAGTTGGAACGTTACTGCATGTCGCGAAAGTAAACATAACCTACAATAACCCAGCAAAACTTTTGTGAATTGCGGCATCATGTCTCCGCGAGATAAAAAAATTCTAACTTTATAATTATTTATTTTTATTATTTTTTTGTTATTTTTTTGTGATGACATAAAAGAGAATAAAATCATTATTATAAATTTCGCGCGCTTCCCGATCCCAGCAGAAGCTGTGCTGCCAATCTTAGTCAACGTACGCCACACCGTTCTCGTCATATATCACCTCAGCATGTTTTGCTAAAATTAACCTCAAATACCCTGGTGATAAGCACAAATGAGCAGTAATTCAAATTACACATTACATTTTCTATGTCCGAAACAGTTTTCCTAACAATATTTAACATGTTTTAAAGCCAAAATTAACAATTTTTGGAGCCGGCGAAAGGCCTCTCCATAAGATCCCATGTTTTTTGATACGACTTCAAACAGTGATAATTCAAATTTTAACCTGGAAAGGGCCCCTAAGAAATGCATTATGCGAAAGAGGACATATTTCTCTGACGAAGAAAACTAATTTTGATGATTTTTTAATGTGATCGATCTAATAGCCGGACTACTTTAGAGTGGACTATTCCACATCTTGTAAGGGAGCTATAAATTATCTTACACTCAATGGAAGCTGAGAAAACTAATCAAATTATTTTAAAAAATTTATTGCAAAAATCGTTCAAAAAATGACCGTAGATTAACCCTGAATTTTTAAGGGGTTAGGGTCAATTAGAAGGCCAAAAAAGGCTTTTTTACGAATTTTTTTTACTGGTTTATTTACTTTTCGACAAGTGTTTTTTTAATTAAATAATATATGTTTCAAGAAGTTACAATAATTTTTTCATCGCAAAATATTAATCTATATCCGAGTTATACGTAATTTTGTCAAGGGCCAAAAAAAGGCGGTTCCCACTGTTGCTCCAGACTGAATCATTTGCAATCAAAAATTCCAACGGGATTCATTAGTAAATTGTACTGGCTACAGCATGGACGAAGGAATTTTTATGCCGATAAGTATTTTTTTGTATAACCGAAAAATGAGCGTTTTTTTTAAAGCGAAAAATTAACTTTTATTTTACACATCCGCTATATTGTAAAAAATTGAAATTGTTCAAAACTCGTCGTCCACACTGTAGCCAGTACAATTTACTAATGAATTCTGTTGGAATTTTTGATTGCAGATGATCCAGTCTTGAGCAGCAGTGAGAACCGTTCAACGCCTTTTTTTGGTCCTTGACAAATTTGCGTATAACTCGGATGTAAATTAATATTTTGCGATGAAAAAATTATTGCAGCTTCTTCAAACATTTATTATTTTATTTAAAAAACATTGGTCAAACAAATAAATAAACCGATCTTCAAAAGAAAATTCGTAATAAAAGCCTTTTTTGGCCTTTTAATTGACCCTAACCCCTTAAAGAATTTTTAGTCGACGGATTCTGGGTGCGGGCCTTAAAGGGTTAGAAGTATAATTAAACTTATTTTCTCGAGACCTGTTTTTTTGTGCTCATAATACCTTAAATCACTAAATCGTATGTCTGATTAATACTGGAGCTTACTACAATCACATCCGCTGCAATTTTATAAATTTCATCTCTTTTTAAAATATCGAGCTACATTTTCTTTCATTCTTTTCTGAATATCCTCAAGAAAAATGACGACACCTCGCCCTAATGTATTTCCACTAAAGGCATTTTTGGCAATAGATCTTAACTCTCATCGACTCGAAATATATCTCGGCGTTCATTCGACAAACCCCTACGAGCGGAATTTCCATCTTAAATTGAATCGCCACCAGTTCACTGATTTCTAGACTTAGCACAGCATCTCACGGCGTCGTAAGTCCATTCGCATCACCTGTTTCTTCCTGAACCACATTAGATCTAACGGGCAGGCGTCTGTGAAATTCCCTTCTCCCTCGAGAAAAAGTAATGCCGCATACTCTTCTCTTTGCAAGAAAACATATATCTCTGAATATCATTCTCTCCTAAGATATGGAATCGAGGGGTAAATTCCCGTGGTCTGTAAAAAACGGTGTGCACGTGTATGTGTGTGTAATAAATGGCAACCTGACGCCTTACGACGCGCGAAAATAAAATCGCTCTTTCAAATCCGCGTGTCGTAATATGTTTTTAAGGGTTGCCACACGCAAAGGTCTCATGGGACGCGTTTAGAGGTGGGAGGGTGGTTAAAACGTGAGAGTGTCGTCATGAGAGATGAGCCACTTCATATGGGCGAAGAACTACCGGCACATACAGCCTTTATTGCGATCCCACCAAGGAAAATGTATCTTTCTCTCTCTATACTATCAACTTCCCCCTTTTTGCCTCCTCCTCCTCCCCATGTATTTCAACCCTACTATTCCTGGTCCTCACGAGCACCCCGTGAATTCCATGTGCTGTAAATCAAAAGGTAGGGGCCATTAGGGCGGCCATAACTCGCCGATATCTCGAGGACCGGCAGCTTATTATATCCTGCATATATAATTCCCCGAAGTGCCTTCTCCTCTGGATTCCCTCCAGCTTCCCACTGTATCCCTACCTGAACTATATTGGCCACATGCAGTCGTAAGCGGCGCGCGCCATTGATATTATATCGAATGGAAATACCTCGCAAAACCGGCTGCCGTTATCGGTTCTTGGGCGTCGAGAGGCCGTTCGAGAATTTCGAGATATCAGAGGTCCAGTGACGTGTGTGGGCAGAACGGTGGGGTGAGTTCCAACGTCAGCAAGGTCAACGTGTGATATGGATGGGCGATTCTTTGGTAAACGATTTTTATACTAAGAAATTTTGAAAATAAATGCAGATGAAGGCACAGGGAGAACATAAAGTCTGTTGAATTAAGGATTCGTACAGTCAAATTCAAAATAAATCAATCTTTATCTTGAATTATATGGGTGATTCTCCATACAAAGGGCACTTTTGGAAAAAGTAAAATAAAAAGAATGTGTTTAAATCAGTTTTTTTGCAATAATTGGATGTGTTAGCATCCTGAAAAAATTTCTGAATATAGTCACGCTTATAATTTATTTCAAATGCTTCTAGGACTTTTTGATGTCATACGTTATCTACTCTCGTGTAACTATGGTTCATTTTTCCAAAGAATAAGAAAATGTTCTAGAATTTCAGCTAATAAAAATTAATTCACCAATGAAAATAAAATTTATTTTGCATTTAGTATTACTGAAATTGTATCATTCATTCATTTTGTTACTTATACAACGAAAAGAAAATCACTTTTTCACAAAATCATCTTTTAAATCATTTCTTTGCAAAATTTTATTAGATGGATAATATTTTCTATTAGTTCGCCCCTGGGATGTCAAAGTATTGATACGACAATGGAGATTATGACAATAGGTAACAACACAAAAAATGATTCCACAGATTGAAAACAGAATGAATCATAAAACCCTTTGGAAAATTGTTTTACCCCTTTTTACTTGACATTTTACAGTTGATTCATTCTATTTTAATGAGAATTATAAGAGATATCACGAGGTACGACAATGGATACTAATAAAAATACAAAATGTTTTCCTTGCACTTTTCTTGGTTTCCAAAGTAATTACATACTTTCACTCATATAACTTTAATAAAATATGAGTAGCGAGAGGTTTTTGCTTCAATTTTATCACAAACCCGGACCCAGAAAATTAATCATAACAGTTAAACTATAGCAATATGCCTTTTGTCGCAACCTCCATAAAATTTCCGGAGACACCCATATTTTAATACATGTTGTTATGTAAATTATAGTTAAATTAAAATATTAAAGCTGAAAATTATACAGTTTGAGTTACTTTTGAAGACCATTAATCATTAATTTGAAAACAGTTTAGTTTACATTCTATGTCTCTAAAGTGTGCCTCGCGTATTTGTGGGCATGCTCCAAAACCACTTTTCGGGTATTTCATGTTGTTTAACCAGTTTTTTAAATCGCAAATCATGTTATGAAGTTCTAAGATGAAGCTTTTTACAGAGTCTCATATTGATATTACCAATAGTTTAAATAATTTATCTCTTGGACACAAAAGAAAAGAGCCTTTTGTTTATTCTCACGAATTTCGGAAGGGAAACTGAAGCATTTCAAATAAAAAAATAATATTTGATGTACAATTATTTATTAAAAAAAAGGTATTTAATTAGTTTTTTTTTCATTTTCTTAGACAAACGTCTTAATTTTCATTCAATTTCAATTTTCAACAGCTCATGTTCCTTAAAAGATTCTTTATAGTTCTATTTAGTACATTTTTATTAAAGTTTGTAATTTGACTTCTTGTTTAATATTAACAGTAGGGCGGGCTGAAACTATCTAGTTTTGACCAATCATATCTCGACTATAAAAAAAAGTTGCCTTTGTTAATCAGGATCAGTCTACAATTGTTCCTTTTTTTGGTGGTTAATATTATAGCAAGCCACCACGACCTTGAAATTTTTAATTTTTTAAATTTTTACATTTTTTTTAGGAATGCAAAAATTATGGTGATTTTTTTATGTAGATTGTGGTGATAATTAATAATAAAAAATAAAAAATGAACAAAAATTCATTTTGACTAAGTTATGATTTTTTGAAAAATCGCATAAAAATTAGTTTTTTTTCAATCACTGAATGAAACTTTTATTTTAGAAATTTTTAAAATTTTTCAACTGAATTTTCATTAGCTTGAAGTGGAAGAATAACTTTTATTATTAAAAACTTACAAAAAAAATTTGAGTTGGTTTTTTCAGTTCCTTAAAAATCTCTAAAATCTCGAAATTTAATAAATAATTAAAAGTAGAGAGAATTTTGTTTAGATTACAATGGAAGTAATATGTCGATTCTTCACATCAAGCTAATGAAAATTCAGTTAAGAATTTTTTTTCAGTTCATATCGACTATCCCGAAGAAAACTGTCTTAACAAAGATTTCCGAAAACAGAGTGTATCAACTATATTCTACTTCGCTAGAGTGTTGTATCTCTTTGTATTAGTAAATGGAGATACGACACTCTAGCGAAGCAGGATATAGTTGATACACTCTGTAATCGGAAATCTTTGTTAAGACAAGTTTCTTCGGGACAGTCGAACTATGAAAATAAAAAAGTCACATTTTTTCTACCTGTAGAAAATCAGTTCTTTAACCTTACACATTAATTATTATTAATAAATAAACAAAACTTCATCTGGTAATGTATAATCATTGTCGAAATATTCTGATTTCAAACTTTATTAACATTCTTGGTCCATTTTCTGATTATTTAAAATTATCTACTGTAAAATATTACCTACTGTAGAGCAGTCTCCCCTACTAATTAATAATAAAATATATAAGATAAAAAACATGAAGATATAAATATAAATAATTAATATAAATATTCCAAGCATTCATGCCTGAGCAACGACTGTTATCAAAGCCTGGCTGAATCAGTCTTCGTAAGTTTTTTATCTTATATATTATTAATTAGTAATTCTTTATTGCATGACCATTATTACTATTTGGCACTGAAAAGGGCCCCCATTTGGGCCGAAACGTTTGCTGATCTTTAAAGTTTTTTATTTTACAACTAAGTACACCTAGAGAACATACTTACTTTTCTCGCATGATCTCGTCTCACGCTACGTTAGTTTGGGTTAATTCATACTATGACAGTATACATTCATACTTATTTAGAGTGAGGTAGCACTAAATAAGTATAAATGTATACTGTCATAGTATGAATTACCCAAACTACCGTAGCGTGAGACGAGATCATACGAGAAAAGTAAGTATGTTCTCTCGGTGTAGATCTTAAGAAATAGACCCTATAGCCAATGAAATATTGTAAACGATTTCTTTAAAGAATCTCAAATCTCGAAAATTCATTTATAAAATCAAGTCTAGAATTTCCTATCTAGCTACAATTGTAATCAACAAAAAAATGCAGGATCATTTGGTAATATCGAAAGGAATGCAATGAAAATTCAATTTCTATCAATGAGTTTAAGGACATTAAAGCGAATAGAATTCCATTCCTTTTCTCTCCACTCGGTAAATCTGCACAATAGGTTTTAATTTTCTTGATGGAAGGTTGTAATATTACTGACTCACAAAGCTATTACGCAAAGCTTTCATTGCAAAAAGTAAAATTTGATGCAAATGAATCATTGTTGTTACGCTGCAATGAAAAAAATGAAACTTTAATTAAGGTAGATCTTTTGCCTACATCCAGGCAACGAGGGCAGTGATCGATGTAAAACAAATCTTCCGATATTGGTTTTATCCAACAGCTAAGCTATAAGTGCGCACGTCCATGCTTTTATTTAAAAACTGTAAAAAATGAAGTTCCGTTTAAAATAAATTGCCCTTTCAATTTATAAAACATTCTCTATTCAATATTTTGCACTGAAAGTCTTTTAACTTTGAACCTTCACTATGAACATTTCTAATTTTGAAACTGTAAATTCTAGTTTCATGCTTTCAATTAATAAACAATCTATCATTTTATTTTTTAATTTTACTTTTAACATTTGCAAATCTACAACAAAGGTTAAAAGTTCAAAAATCGTGTGGAATGTAATTTACCTTTTCTAAAATTTTTCCACCTCTGAATTATTAATGCTCACCTTTTCAAAACTTTGCAGAATTCAGTAGAAAGTCCTTTCAGCATTGAAAATTACAATAACCATAAAATTTAATATATAATTTGAAATAATCTAGATTTAAAAGTTAATTTTATTTAATCTGAAGTAAAATTATTTCAACAGAATTATACTTAGTTTTATCTTGATCTTGAACTCCAAATTTGCGAAAATCTCTGTAATCAGAGACCAGCTTGAGTATAATTTAAAATGTAAATGTGACTTGCGGGACCAAGGGGTTGGAAAGAGGGGTTTGGAGAGGGGGGAGGATTACTACAGTTGGCCCTTGGGACGAGTCGTTCCAACAGCTTTCCAGTACCTACACGCATTTACGTGTGTAAACTGCACGAGAGCGATGGAACAGGAGACATGACTGGAATAATTTTAGCTTTTCAGGACCCGCATTGCCAACTGTGTCCAGTAAGCGATTACAGTGCGCAACGCGCTTCGATTAGACAAAGATTTAACTTTTCAAAGCCTGACTCAAGCGAAACCCTCCACCAGTAAATTTAATCCTAGAATCTTTCCTTTTAAAAATGAAAAACAAATTAATTAAAGTTTTGCAACAAATCAAGATATTATTTATTTGAGATTAGGTCTAGGAAGTATGAGGATTGAAGTTGAAGTTAAAGAATTTAATATGATTAAATGCTCCGCAAAAAAAGCATGAGTTTGAATTTATTTTCAATTTTAAGTCATTACTCTAGAAATTACTCTATCAAAACAAGTACAAAAGATATGTAGTAAAACCGTACCAAAGTACACCAAATTTACAATGTAATTTAATAACATTTTAGAATAAAGCACTGAAGAGGACCCATACACGAAGCCGAAACGTCTGATGACAAAATAACTGTTTTCATCATCAGGATGTCTAGCGATTAGGCCATTTAAAATTCCCGGGTTTTTTCCCGGTCAATTTTTATTCCTCAATCAAGTTAAAAATGTCCTTTTGAGATTTTTGAAAGTGAACATATACATAAAAAAGGGAATTTTCACATAATATACATATACAAAATTTATATCGTAAAGAAGATAATTATTTATTTACACGTGCCAAACTTATGTTTAATC
>JBAGKK010507699.1:0-14221 GCA_037177015.1 Euceroptres primus | reverse complement strand
CGTTACTAATCCCCTTTTACAATTCACAAATTATTTATATTATTTATTCACATCAACATTATACTTATCTTTTACGTCTTCGCCTCTCTATATTTCTTCCTTATTATTTATACAGTACATCCCTTTGATGGAAATTCTAAAAATGATGTCCGTTTTTAGCTATCCCTTACCGATTACGAGATACTTGATACTTATTCTAATTTTGAACTTATTAAAACAAATTTTACATGCCTGCAATCGTGAAAATCCATAGGATATGAATTTTCAATCATCAATTTGCTAATTACGAAACTGCAAAAGTTTTCATTTATAAATTTTAATCCTCCTTATCTAGCCACTGCTTTATTGCAGAGTTCGTGGAAAGGGTACACGCCTGGGACTTGATCGAGACTAAGGCTGTCATAAAACAGTGACCAGGTACAGAGGATTAAAATTTGAAAATATAAATTTTTGCAGTTTTGCAATTAGCAAATTGATAGTTAAAAATTCACAATCTGCGTATTTTGACGATTATAAATATATAACATTTTCCCTAAAAAGTTAAAATTTAAATATTTAAATTTAAATATGCACACGCACTCTACGGATTCACTATCCAGATATTGCAATTAAATCTCTCACATCTTAGAAATCTAATATTAAAAGATATTGCCCAATAATATCTCATATACTGAAATAGTATATTATGAAACATGTGCGTAAAATGCGGTTTTACACACGCGATCACCACAAGTGGGTAAAACCGTACGCACGAGTTACATACGATATTTTTTGACACAGTGTGCGTAAAATGCGTTTTACACACCCATATTAGTGGGTGTGTAATAAGCCGTTTTACGCACTAATATGGGTATGTGAAAACGCATTTTACGCACACTATGTCAAAAAAATAATTTTAGATAATACGCGATAATATCTAGATATTACGAATGACTATCCAAATTTTCAATATCTACTTTTCAATATCTAGTTTTCTGCGTGTGGATTCAGAATCAAGTTAATTAATGCCAAGTTGTATTTCGAAAAATAACAGGAAAAAATAAGGAATCTAGCTTTTCGTTATCAAGTCATCACTATTCGGTCTGTTAAGTTCACAGATTCTATCTCCACATTAAAACTCTTTTTTTGAATTAAAAAAAAATTGTTTGTTGTACTGAGGTACTAAATAGTTTACTTAATCACATGCTAATTTGGAGAAGCGTGACTGAAATAACAGACAGTGAACCTGAAATAGAACTTCAAAGTGGCTTAATTACAAATAAATGGAACCAGTTATAATCTTGTAATGGCAGAAAGTGTGCAAGGCATATAGCGGATCCTATGTCAAGATCTGTTTTGCTATTCGCATTGGAGTTGAACAACCTTTGAAGGAATATCAAAGCTAACACCATCCTGATCTAGATGAAGTAATAATGGGTCAATTTCACAGGCATGCGGTCTTCGTTGCGCAACAAGTACTGCTCTCTAGTTCCCAATGGCAAGCTTCTTTGATATTTATCGATTATTATTAAACGGCTTATCTTTTCCACGTGTGAATTACGTTGTTGGATTTTTGCCACGATTCGTCTTTCTGATCTTATCAACTTATCGGTAGTCGTAGTCGTAATTTTATAAGCCACCTGTTGAATAATTAGCTTCAAGGAAAAGTAGACTGAACGCCTTTAAGAAATTAAATTGAACGTTTTTGAGAAATTGAACACCTTTGAGAAATTGAATTGAACGTCTTTGAGAAATTGAATTGAACGTCTTTAGAAACTTTTTCATAAATTACCAATTATTTTTTATCAGAGTTTTTGCTGTGATAAAAAAATTGCGCTAAACAATTTCGCAAATCATTTTTCTTCAAAATTGAATCGAATATCTTATTTTGGAGATGTGGCAAAAGAGTCTTGGGGTCAGTGTAGCATTTATCATCAGTGTTCAGTAAAAATCGCCAATGAGGGCAAGGAGTTACTTCGTGGTTCACTGTACTGTTTAGTTTTAATTTGACGAGGGTGATATCACAAGCCCACATGCCTTTTAATTAATCTCAATTACGTCGCAATTAAAACCAGTTGAGGAAAGGGCGACTGCCAAGCCTCATCTTTCTAAAATGATCCTTTTTTTCATCTAAATAATTTTCAGTCGAAATTATTTATCCCCAATAATAATTTTTGAAAAGTACTTTTAAAAAAGATATTTGTTTATTGTTTTTTATGAGTTCGGTGCATGGTGTTTCGCTTATTAAAGCTTTCTTATATATTCTCAAATTTAAATATGTACCACATTTAGTTTATATATTTTCTAAGTCAGATTTGAATTTGTCAAACTGATTTGTGGATTTTTAAGACGATTTCTGGGTCGCATCTGTTACAAGTAGAATTTGATAAATAACTTGTAGGCTGCCTTTTGTTCGACGTCAGAGAATGTAGCATCTGAAGTGGCAGATGGATAGGGGCATCGTAAATCATTGTTTAACGCGTCTCGAATTCATTCTCATTATCACTTCTTCGCTTTTAAAATCCGTTCAAGATTCAGTAAACAATGAAGGAAAGGGTGATTGCGATTCAAAGAGAGACTGCAACTAATGAGCAGTGTACGCGCAAATTAGTCATTGCCAGTGGCAGCAACGCTTAATTTTACATCTCCCTTCAAAATGAGATTATTAATGTTGGCTATCTAAGCCATAAATATTCGTTTGCTCGCGGCCGATTTCCACTTGAATTAAACGAACGGCTGCCAGCCGACGAGCCGACTATGGAATTATTTCGTAATTGAAAACATAATTAAACCACGTTACGCAAGCAGAGCAGCAACTCCAGGCTCGATAAATTTTGAACAATCTAGTTTTTAACTTGACTCAAATCTAATAAATTTAAAGTCTTTTCATTTAATTAAAACAGGCAGACAAAGAACATATTGCAAAATATACCTATATAAAATAATTTTGTTATGTTTATTTATTTATTTATTTATTTAAGAAATCAACGGGCTAGGCCCGTTATTTTATTAATGTTTATAAATTTTAAGAGAAACGATTATTTAATTCAGTTTGTAATTTTCGTCATGGAAGAATAGGGAAACCTTGGGTCAAAAAGTTAGGACAGGATCAGATTTTTATTAAGGAAACTGAAAGAAAGAAACCTTGAGAAAAAAAATGTGATCGGTCATGTTGGACTTTCCTATTTCATGGGATGTCCCTTGAGGCTCCATGGGGTTCTTCAGGTTTTAAAATCTTGATACAGCACAAAGATGCTAATCATATGCCAGCTCCCGTAACCCATCATTTTGAATTAAATTTTCTGACATACAGAATTAAAAATTGTATTCATGTGGTGTTGAATTTTTTTTCACTTTTAGAGATCTATGAGAATTAAATTTATGCTTCTATTTATTTCACTTTGTTCCTGAATCCAAAATTTATTCTACCAATCCAGACATTTTTTTCTGTAGGCAAGCCAAGAAATTTTACTTTATGGAAAATAATATTCGAAGTTGAAATGTATATTTTTATTGAAACACAACATGCACTTCAGAAATTAAGAAGCCTCTATAAATAAAATATAAACATAATATGCACTTCAGAAATTAAAAAGCCTCTATAAAATAATATTTATTATTATTGAAAGGGTAAGATGAGGTAACTAAAACTAATTAATGTTTTGACAATATCCTTACTTAATACGTAAATTTCAGCGAGTTTGAAAAACCGTTGAGACAGGTTTGTTGATAATATAATTAAAAATGTAAAGTAAGACACGTTGATATCTGGTGAAAGTCATCAGGAGTTCCTTAAGCAAACTCTCAGTGGCAATTGACTACCTTTAAAGTCGAATTGGTTCTGACCCCTTAATGAACCTGTTAATTAATTCGCCTTTACGAGGTCCATAGATATATAGTGGCATACATTATGAGCAAACAGTATTCATCGATTTGCAAGGGCTGCAACAGGCATTACGACTATCAATGGGAATTTTATCAGTATATACACAAAAGCGTATATTACAACACCACACGAGGTGGTTCAGCTTATAGAGATAATAATTATTGATAAAATCTAAATGCTACATGTGAGGTATATAAGCCATCAAACGGATCCCACTTGACAGACGAGTAATGATTTATGAACTTCTAATTGTAATAAATTAAATGCAAACTATATTAATTAAGAAAGTGCCATTTTTTCCATTGAAATTGCCTGAAATCTAGAATTCCATAGAATGTCAAGGAAGATTCCTTGGACACTCAGAAAAATGTTTGTTTGATTCAAACAAAATTTGTTTGATTCAAACAAAATTTGTTTGATTCAAACAAAATTTGTTTAATTCAAACAAAATTTGTTTAATTCAAACAAAATTTGTTTAATTCAAACAAAATTTGTTTGAAACAAACAAATTATTATATCGATATGTGGTCAATCAAGTGTTTATTTGATTCAAAGAAATTCTTCATTTGTCCTTATTTATTGGATTTGAATACATTTTTATTTAGATCAAATAAATCTCTTGTTTAAATTAAATAATGTTCTCGTTTGCTTTAAACATTTTTTGTTTTAAATGAAATAAAAATTTTGTTTTTGAAAACTGTTCAATTTTATAAATAATTTTAAAAAATGTTTAATTTTGCGGGTGTAAGACACTACTAACGGGTAACGGTACTGTACCATGTTTTAGACGCCTTTATATACAGTAAAATTGTAGAATTGCAAAATTATAGAAAATTGTAATAGAAATAAATAAAAAATTGTAAAATTGTGAGAAAGACTGCTCTGCACTCCTAGCATTTTTCTAAGAAACTATTGACCGAATCCATTTCAAATCAGGCAGGCAGTGCAACTTCAAGTCACAGAATCAGTCGTTTATGAAATATATTGTTTTTCAAAGGAAATAAGAAGACAAGTATTTTACCGATTTGAGAAAATATACATTTTCACGAAGTTATGAGTATTTGAATTTTAAGCCTTTTTTTAAAAAAACAACATTTTTCTTTAAACTTTTATAACTTTAGACTCAATTAAAATATTTTAGTTTTCTTTCTTTATTATTTTGAGGTTTATTGGCCTCTTTCAAAATTCGTCAGAAAACTTAAAAAATATTGAAAATTCGCAAAATGGCTACGGTTTTTCTGAAAAAAATTAAAAGACGATTTTCTCAAAAATCCTACCTTATTTTTTCCCCAAATTTTTTCGATAAATTGGTACTCATAAGATGAAGAAAATAGTTAAGTTTCATGTGAGCTAAACTACTTTTGTAAACAGGAAAATTTTTTTTTATTGAAATCGAATTTTCGAATTTTTTTACAATTGACGGCACATACGAAAAAATAACAAAAAAGTTTGATGCCTTAAAAAAGTTCTACGCAAAAGACCTCGTAATCTTGTATGATATCTTACATTGTTTGTGAGAAAAATTCGAAAACGTGATTTTGTAAAAACAGAAATTGTCCCGGACTCAAAAATGGTTTGGCTAACATAAAACTCGTTGGATAGTTTCCTTATGTAAACATAAATTTTTTAAAAATATTTGAAAAAATTAAAAAGGTGGGTTTTTCAATATAATCGATTATATTTTTTTAATTGAATTCAGCAAACATGAAATGGCTATTTCATCGGAAAACCCACCTTTTAAATTTTTTCAAACATTCTTTAAAAATTTATGTTTACATCAGGAAACCATCCAGCGAGTTTTGTGTTGGTCAAACCATTTTTGAGTCCAATACAATTTCTGTTGTAAGCAAAATTCGAAAATTCGATTATAATTGTATATTGAAAGTCAAATCTGCTCAGTGAATAAATTTAAATAGCTGCAATATTTTAATTGTACAAAGGTAGCATAATCATTTGTCTTTTAATCAAAGAATAAAGTGAAAGATTTAATAAAATATGATTTCATTAAAAAAATCTCCTTTTTACAAAAGTAGTTTAGCCCGCATGACACTTATCTATTGTCTTCATCACATGAGTACCAATTTAGCAAAAAAATTTGGGCAAAAAACAAGGTGGGATTTTGAGAAAATTGTCTTTTAATTTTTTCAGAAAAACCGTCGTCATTTTTTCGAGTTTTCAATATTTTTTAATTTTCTGGCGGATTTTGAAAGAGGACAATAAACCTCACTATAATCAGGAAAGAAAACTTAAATATCTTAATTGAATCTAAAGTTATAAAAGTTTAAAGAAGAACGTTGTGTTTTATTTAAAAAGAAGCTTAAAATTCAAATACTCATAACTTCGTGAAAATGTATTTTTTCTCAAAACGGTAAAATACTTGTCTTCTTGTTTCCTCTGAAAAACAACGTATTTCATAGACGATGGATTCTGTGTCTTGAAGTTGCACTGCCTGCCTGATTTGAAATGGATTCGGTCTATTGTATCTCCATTCTGCGGATTATATTTTTTGTTTAGATAAAATAAATATAAAAAATGTATAAACTCAAATTAATTTAATTTAAGCAAATCCTTTATTTAAGTCACGCAGAAATATTTGTTTGATTCAAACAATATTTGTTTGATTCAAACAACAATTATTTGATTCAAACAACAATTGTTTGAATCAAACAAATTATGACGTTGATATGGCTTCAAACAAATGTTTGTTTGATTCAAACAATATTTGTTTGATTCAAACAACAATTATTTGATTCAAACAACAATTGTTTGAATCAAACAAATTATGACGTTGATATGGCTTCAAACAAATGTTTGTTTGATTCAAACGAATTCTTGATTTGTCCTTATTTATTTTATTTGAATAAATTTTTATTTAGATTAAATAAATTTTTTGTTTAAATTAAATAGAGTTCTTGTTTGCTTTAAACATTTTTTGTTTTAAATGGAGTAAAGATTTTGTTTTTTAAACTTTATTCAATTTTATAAATAATTTTAAAAAACTTTCAATTTTGTGGTTAAAAAGTGTTAAGTGTAAGACACCACTTTTTTTAGACTACCTGTCGATGCGCGGGATGCGAAACGACGGTACTGTAACATGCTTCAGACGCCTTTATATTTAGTATGATTGTAGTTTGTCTTTTTTGTGAGAAGATCCTTCTGCGCCATTAGCGTTTTTTTAAAAGAACTATCATATGCGGATTATAATTTTTGTTCAAATCAAACAAATATTCGTATAAACTGAAATGAATTTAATTTAAGCAAATCCTTTATTTAAATCGAACAAATTGTACCAAAAAAATTATTTGTTTCGATTAATAAGGTAAATATTTTTCATTTATTAAAATGAAATAAATATTTTGTTAATTGAAACAACAAATTTGTTTCTTTCAATAATATGATATCAAACAAATTTTTTTGTTTATTTCAAACAAACTTTTTTCTGAGTGTATTCCATTTTTTTGCGATGAAAGTAATAAATATTAAATAGCTGATATGAACGAAAATAAATTTGAAAATAATATTACATTTGGCCTCAGTTGGAAGTTCTGGATTTAAAAAAAACTGTTAGTTTCGAAGGTCGTACTACTTTAATGAGTACATTTTCCTCTGACAGTGTCCCGATTATCGTTAATTACCTTTTAAGGACGTGACTAACTAACTTCCGTTTTGAATAAACGCGATTTAAGCGTAGTAGGGTGAGTCTCTCTTGTAAAAACAAGGTAACATCGATGTAACCCATTTGAATGTGTGGATATGCAAATCGATGACATAGTTGTCCGCTTAAATAAAGCGAGGATTGCATTCCCGGAATGCAGATGCCTGGATAGAATTCGCAACCAGATACTCAAGGCTACCTAGTTTCGCTACTCGTGTATACATACGGATAAACATTTAAATGCTGCGCCACATAATTGTTTGCGTGAAGATCTAAATCTCACTAAAAATTATGACAACTTTATGAGTTACACGAAAGTCATGAAACAATTGCGAATTTTTTATTTTATTTTGAACTATCTCGACCTTAAATAATTATTTTTTAATTATTTATCAATATTTTCTAAGAAGTTAAGGACTTTCGGCCTTTATTTCAAATGAGA
Source organism: Euceroptres primus (assembly GCA_037177015.1). Lineage (NCBI taxonomy): Eukaryota > Metazoa > Arthropoda > Insecta > Hymenoptera > Figitidae > Euceroptres > Euceroptres primus. The sequence continues at coordinate 6,259 of JBAGKK010507699.1, read as the reverse complement.
CTTGGTGAACTTTTTTGCACCTTGATTTTTTTATAGCCTTGAAAATCTGGATATCACCTGGAATTTTGTAAAATCTGGAATTCTAATTATTTTAAATTATTCTCTTACAAAAATTTATTGAATTGAAAAGCGAAGAGTAGAGTGAGTCAAAAAAAAATAATTTTAGAAATGAAAAACAGCCTAACACTGAAAAGCTACATTTTGCGTCTCTTATGACTTGTGTAAAATTTGAAATAGATCGATCAATGTCCTGACGTTCCTCGAGGCTAAAATATGTTTCAAAAATTCGCTATTCTCAGAATTTTCGAGAAACTGCTAATATTCATTTTTTCCGTAACCTACACAATATGCCCAATTTTCAAAAATCTGGTGACTTTACTATTTTAAGTTTATCTAGGAGGAAATCTCAGTTTTATAAACCTCAAAACACTAAAATAAATTTTAGAAGCTTTGCAATTTATCTGAATTTTTTTTGAGGATCTAATCTAATCTTTTTTGAGGATCTTCCTCGCACTCAAAATTTACCTGAAAAAAAATTGAGAAGACTTTTGTAATGACTCGATTCTAGATTTTGTTTATTTTCAATTTTTTTTAAAGCTAAAGTCTTCTCAATTTTTTTTCGGGTAAATTTTAAATGCGAGAAAGTTTCTAAATCCTCAAAAAAAAAATTAAGTTAATTTGCAAAGCTTTTAAAATATATTTTAGTTTTTTGAGGTTAATAAAAATGAGATTTTCTCCTAGAAAAACACAATATATTAAAATTTCACCAGATTTTTGAAAATTGGCGTATTGTGAGGATTATGGAAAAAATTAATATTAACGTTTTTTCCAAAAATCTGAGAGTAAAGAATTTGTCAAACTTATTTTAGCCGCGGGGAACCTCAGGATATTGATCGATTTATTTCAAATTTTGCCCAGGTTATAAGGGATCAAAAATAAAGCTCTTCAGTGCTAGGCTGTTTTTAACTTCTAAATTTTTTTTTTCGTCCCACCCTAGCGGAGAGTAATTTAAATCCGTGATAAGTCAGACAGTAATTTTGATCAATCATAAGATAACTTATGATTTTTATCTACATTTTGAATGAAGGAGCATTAATTAATTACGTAAATGACATTTTGACAATTTTAGATCCTCTTCCTCCCCCACGAAAGACTAAAGGACAGAAAGGAGGATGCAGGGAAGAGGCTTATAGTGCCATCGCATCGCTCTGACGGGGGAATCCGCGACGGTGAGTAGCTTTTTGAGTTCCTCCTATAAAATTAATTCTAATGACAATTTTTAACTCGAAATTGGATGGAAGCGCCGGTTAAACTTAACCGTTAAAGCCCTTTCTATTTTCTCAATATGACTATTTTTTCCACTTATAAAAATTTCCATAAGAAATGAAAATTCTTTCTCATCAAGTATGGAATGTTCGCAAACCATAAAGTGGAGTTTACTGCGCGCGCGATGAATAACATCCTCTTTTCCCCTTCATAAATTACTGCAAAATGTAATTTCAAAAACATTTTCCAATTTCCAGAATTCTAATAAACGTGCATTGTATACTTTAAAGCTTATGAATAATAGAATTTTATACTATAAAGCCATAAACAATATAGGCCTTATATAGGGTTTTAAAAATATGTTTTACTTCCGTTTGTTTTATCATCGTGGGTAAATTTAAGGTGAACCAAACTTGCATGTGTTTACAATTGCGCAGACAAGCGAGTTCAGTGGGTTGAAACTTGGAACCAGTTGTGCCATAAAGAAAAATCTCTTTTATATACTTGGACAGAAATATTTCGAACGGTGACATCGTCGGAAATGTTGCTTCGAGCAAAGGTTGGACCATGTTTGACCCTATGCCGTAGGAATTCGCGTTTACGATTTCTCTCTTTCAAGAGAGCCTGTACGAAACAGTGCTAAAAGTACTGTAAAAAATGTGTTGTAATAAGCCACGTCAGGCCTCGTGGGGTCCTTTAAGGTCCACTGTGCAAAAACCCCATTTTTCTTATTTTTATTTGTATTTTTTATTATTTTTTTTTGTACCCCATGAATTCCGCCAGGTCGTCCTCGGACTGGATGTCGAGTATATAGTTCTCAGGAGAATTAACTGTCTTCATTTATATTCGTTTCTTTTCTGAGCCACGCGTTTGTATTTAGAAAGATTGTCTTTCCGACTCTGTCGAATGATTTTTCTTCTCTCCACCACCAAAATGCTAAAAATAATTACAGGTCTGGAAAAGTGACAATGCTCGTTAGTGATATTTTTCACTGGCAATGAAAATTAAGATGGTTCTAAATCAGTTAGGTATATAAATAAATGAAACTTCTAATTTTAAATTTTACCCCAGGATTTTGTTTAAAGACAAAATGAATTTTGACTTTCTTTGTGAATCGATTACTAAAGTATGGAAGCAGTTTTGTAGATTGTAGAATGAGTATATTAATTGACAGATATATTGTGAGTGAACGTGCTTTAAAGTATCACTTCTTGGTAAAACGAGAAATTCTCATTCTACCAATTTGCTCTAATCTGCACAATTCAAATACGACCATTTCCCGGGACTCAGTAGGCAATGATTATTAATTATCTAGTCTCATTCCTGCATTTTATTATCTATTCTTCTCACGATTCTCTCAAATTTTGTTCTTTATTCCAAGTTATATTTAACCTGTTTTATAATTATTTAACTTCATATAAATAGATATTTACAATCCAAGGTAAATAATTTTTAATATTCAAAATAAATTAACATTCATTTTTTAGAATAAACTCTAAAAATCCAGAGTTTTAAGGATATATTATACAACAAATTGATTTAAATTACAAAGTCAGATAATTTGAATTCGTAATTGAAATAATTATTGAATAATTAGTATCGAAGTAGCAATTTAATCGTTGAATATGGTAATTAGTTGCATTATATAATTACAACAGTTGTCAGTTGGTCATTGCTTTTGTGCAACATTTCACCACAAAGATGTCGTGTTTACTGCAGATGTACTGAAATGACAGACACTATTCGCGTGAATATATGTGCGTATGCTAAACGTGATTGACAATGGTTTACGTTAAGGGGAACGAGCATCTGAAAGGAGCAATAAATTGCGTCGTCACTTTCTACACCATTGGACGTAGTAAATGAATGTGACAAATCTAGTGAAAGGAAAGGGGATGCTTTTAAGGAATACTATTCAGTTTTTAAATAACATTTTGTACGTTATTTAACATTGAACGTTTTGAAGAATGAATATAAATACAATTTTTTATATCACAAAAATGATTTTCGTAAATTCTTGTATCAATCTTAAGCCCTTCGAACTTTGATGACGATAATTTAAAGCCTTTTATTGATATTGTGATATCGTATTAGTTTTACTTAAACGGCATAAGAACATCTTATCTTAGAATCGAAATGCCTCGCATCTGTTCTCACTCATGTTTCATTTCAAATCTCCTTTGTGTTGGTACCTTATAAACGTAAGTACCAGCATGTTAACGTAACGTCACTTGAAATATTTTGTTCAAATAAACCAGTTTTAAATTATTTTAAATAAACATCTTAAACTATTTTGTCTTTCTATAACAAGAAATTAAAAACAAATACTTGGGACTATACATGCATGAATTAATTAATATGAATATTGATTCTTTACTTCAAATCATCGAATAAATTCAAAGAAATATTTTTTTGGCTGCAATATTAAATTCCAAGAAACATAGTTTTCTCGTGTCAAATAAATCATCAATAAAAAGATTTCTTCAAGTCGAAATCTGATTTGTTTTTTTTTTTTTGCCTTTGGGTGGGAATCAGAAATACAAATTGTAATATTAGGAAGATATAATTGTAAATATTCCCTCATAGCAAAAGGATATCCATGGGATATCATCAGGATATCCCGAAGGAATATAAGGATATCCTGAAATAATCCCTAGGATATTCTGGGACGTCCCTCGGATATCTCAAGAATATCTTCATGTCCGCCCGTAGGATATCCTGCTCAGGATATTCTGTAGATATTGTAATAATGTCCTTGGAATACCGCCCCGTTTTACCATTCGAAAGCAGAATAAATTTCAGTATTGCTGAAAAATGCGAGTAAGAAAAATATATAAATATACGTATTTTTTTAAAATTGAATTTTATTCACGAAAAAAAATGAATTTTTGCAATTATGAACGTAACCTCAAAAATAGTATTGATTCTTTCAATCCGCGATGCCAAGAAAAAAATCAAACATTTGCGCTTTTAAACCGCCTTAATCGGCAATTAAATTATTTTTAAAGTAATTACAACCACTCAAAAATACTATTTATCTTATAAAATATAACCTCACTTGGCTCTCTACTTTGCACTCTCCTCGTAAATCGTTGAGTGTACTTGACTTGCGCGCATTCTTTTTTGAGGTTATTTTAACTTTCACCTATTTTTAAACCACATATGCGGTTAATTTTTTTAATTATTAGGAACTATTTTTTCTGAATTATTAAATCATTAAGTTCATAAAACGGAAAAGAAAAAAGGTTTTAGCTTTGGTAGAGTTTTACACAATGGAGGCTGCTGTGAGTGAAATGTGTGAAATGAAAATTTTCGCATAAATTCAAATATTGCATTAAAAAATTTTGTTTAAAAATTTTTAATTAAAAAATATATATTTTATGGGTTGTTGTCAAAAAGTTGTGAAATTCAAGTTCCGACACGGTTTTACACAAGTTTTACACATTTTTATTATTTAATATATTTTTTTTACTCAAGTTTTACACATTTTTATTATTTAATATATTTTTTTCAATAACACTGGGATAAAATACTTAGATCGAAGAAGTTTTTGGTAAAGTTTCAAAATTTTAAGTGCCTTTGTTTAGAAATGGAAAATTAAAATATAGTTCAAATGTCCACTCGGTAACCTGTCCCCAAATACAGATTCACAGACTAAAATTAAGAAATAATGACAAAAAAATTTGATAAATGATTGATAATCATATACGAGTCATTTGTATTGAGTTAAAAAATAAAAGAATTATGAATAGGGATAAATATTTTAGATTTGAAGGAGTTTATAAATGTGAAGAAGCTTGCCCCTGAAGTTTCATGTTCACTCGATAACCCTGATGTTTTAGATTAGATGTTGAAAAAAATCACTTTAAAAAATTTTTTAAAATCAAAAACTCATTAATTTTTATCTTTCGCAAGTGCTCATATAAGCATAAGCATGTTCATTGTTTGCAATTTAATAAAATGCCAACAAATTGTGACTGTACGATTCATAATAATGTCCACTCGGTAACCCATTTTTAAACAATGTTAATAAAATAAAAATGTAATAGAAAATCTGAAAACTCACGTAGAACAAAAAAAAGAAATTTTTACACTATTTTAAAAAAATTTTATCTCTACTCTACATATTCTTAAAATAATTTTGAAATGTATTTTTCCGTTTATTGTATGTCCACTCGGTAACCTTCCTAACGTGTAAATTATTTATCCTCACTACAAAAATGATTCTTGATCTCTTAAATACTTAAATTCTTCCTATTTTGGATTAGAAATAATGGAAAAAAATTCTTTAGCTAGTTCTCAGAAGTTTGTTTTTTCAAAAAATAGATAGCTCGAATTTCACAACTTTTTGGCAAAAACCTTTAGGGATCATTTACAAAATACGTGATACATATTTTTGACATTTATAACCCCCTTCTCCCTTTTATTACGGTTTTACATTGTTATGATTCCTATAATCCCCCCTTCCACCCTAAAAAATATCACGTATTTTGTGAATGGTTCATTATGATAATTTAATACATTTTAAGAGTACATATATTTTTTTTAATTGATTTTGTTAAATTTAATTGTAAAAATTGGGCAAAGACCTATTGTTCTATTTTGAATTTCGTCAAAAAAATTTTATTCAAATTTGCAGAGCTTCTAGAATTTTTTTTCATTTTAAGAGGTCTATAAGAATGGAATTTTCTCCTGTATAAAGTCAAATTAGAAATTCAGCAAAATTTATAAAAATTGGGTATGTTAAGTGGATTTCCAAAAAAAAAGGAACATTAGCGATTTTTTCAAAACTCTGAGAAAAGCGAATTTTTTATACCAATTTCGGTTCCGCCCAACTTCAGGATATTAATCAATTAATTTCAAATTTTGAACAAGTTATGAGGAACCCAATAGGAAACTTTTCAGTGCTAAGGCGTTTTCAATTTCCAAAATTTGTGTTTTTCGATCTACCCTAGTATACAGACATACATACATACATACATACATACATACA
>JBAGKK010507688.1:0-14222 GCA_037177015.1 Euceroptres primus | reverse complement strand
AGGTCAAAAATGTTATAGGAACATCGAATAAACATCGAGGGACATACAAATTGAAATCTATTTGAAAATCGCCCATACACCATATTTTTTGGTAAAAAATGCAACTATTGGTTTAAAATTTTTATTTTGTGTAAAAATTCAACTGTATGGTTAAAAATTAATCTATATACTTGAAAAATTAACTACTTGGTAGAAAATGAACTTTTTTATTAAAAATTCTTATTGTCGGTTGGAAAATTAAACATTTTTTTCTGTATAACTTATGCGTTTTGTTAAACATTCTTTTGTTGCAGTCGAAAATTAATCTTCTTTTTTTTTAAAGAAATGATTTTGTTTGAGGATTCAACTATTTTGTTCAAAATTCGTTTTTTGTTGTTGTTCTTGAAAATTAAGTTTTAAACTGAAAATTTAATTATTTTATTTTCATTTTAAAAATTATATTTTTTAGTTGAAAATTCAACTATTTGGTTACACATTCATCTACCTTAATTAATAATTACTTTCTTGGTGCAAATTCATCTTTATAAAGTTAAAATTAATCTATGCGTTTTTTTTATTTAGAGACTTGTGGCTTCGAAGCGACCAAATCTTTATTGGACTCCTTAAAAGTCAGACGACGCATTTGTTCATTTAAATTTTCAGTTAAAAAATTAATTTTCACCCTAAAAAAGGAAAGTTTCAACAAAACAGTTACATTTTTAATCAAATCAGATTAAGTTTCAACCAAACCGTTTTATTGTTAACCACCAAACTGTTTTTTTTACAAAAAATACGCATTTTCAATAACATGCATAAATTTTTAACGAAATAGTTGAATTTTAAACCAAGAAGATTAATTTTGTACCAATATAGACGATTAATATTTAACCAAATAGTGGAATTTTCATTTAAAAAAATTAATTTTTAACCCAAAAAAGGAAAGTTTCAACAAAATAGTTACATTTTCAATCAAATCAGATTGAACTTCAACCAAACAGTTAAATTATTAACCAAAAAACTGATTTTTTACAAAAAATGACGCTTTTTCAACAAAATGCATACATTTTTAACCAAATGGTTGAATTTCAATCCAAGAAGATTAATTTTGTACCAACATAGACGATTTTTTAACCAAATAATTGAATTTTCAGTTAAAAACAATTTTTACCCCGAAAAACGAAAGTTTCAACAAAATAGTTACATTTTCAATCAAATCAGATTAAGCTTGAATTAAACAGTTTAATTGTTTGATTTTTAACAAAAAGACGCATCTTTTACAAAATGCTTAAACTTTTTACCAAATAGTTGAATTTTAAACCAAGAAAATTCATTTTATACCAATACAGACGATTTTTCAACCAAATAGTTTAATTTTTAGTCTAAATAAGATCGTTTTTTAACCAAAAATAGAATAGGTAAAGTTTCATTGAAAACCAATAATATTAAATTTAGGAAAGAAAATTTTTTACAAAACAGTCGAATTTTCAATACAAAAATATGAGTTTTTAATAAAGAAAGTTTAATTTTAATCAAAAAGTTTCATTTTTTACTAACTTTGTGAGTATTTAACTAAAAAAATAAATTTTTAATAAAGTAGTTTAGCGTCCCCCCCGTGCTATATACACACATATCCCAAAAAATTTTTTGCGCAATTTATGCGCGGCCTCAAACATGCACCTTCTTTCAAATTTTGTATGAATGTGAGCACTACAATTTTGAAAAATATGAATAAAGTAGAATTTATCGCCTTACTAAAATATGTAATTTTTAGAAAGAGAGCGTATACCCGGGAAACGAAGACAGCGAAAGCCGAAGAGGCCCGAAGCTCGCTGGATACATGAACAACGAGCGAGAAGTTGTAGTCGTAAGTGGAGGGGCTGGATTTTGGAGCTTGTCCCCCACTCTCTGAGTGCTTGACTTCGACCGTTTCTTTAATTGCTTCTACTGAAAAATTTGCCTGCTAACCCTAAGGTCCCTTTCCTCGCGGAACGTCACATATACTGAAATGAGACCAGGTATACTCGAGGTACACTCGAATTTTTATATTGTGATTGCGCATCGTTCTACGCATAACACTCCTCTTTAGAGGCCATCCGTATACTTTGTGGACAGTTAAGGGAGGGGGAGAGGTATCGCAAAATTCCACGCTTTTCCGCGAGGGGGAGAGGGTGGAGTGATGAAAAATTGTCCACGTGCTATATGAATGACTCCTAAGTGGTATGGCGAGACAGTGGTGACGTCACATGCGTAACCCCTCCCCCTCAACCCCTCAGACTGACATCATCCCCCCTCACACCTGCAGACAGTCGCCATGCCCTTTTCGCCATAAAACTAGAGGAGTGACGTCACCGATTTCGCAAAAAAACTGGAGCAGTGACGGCATCGTTTTCGCCATAAAACTGGAACAGTGACGTCACCGTTTTCACCTTAAAACTGGAGAATTGACGTCACCGTTTTCACCATAAAACCGGAGCTAAAATTCGGAGCATTGACGTAACCCTTTTCGCCATACGACGGGAATAGTGACGTCGCTGTTTTCGCCGTAAAACTGGAGTAGGGAAGTACAAGTTGAACAGTGACGTCTTTACCCCTTCCTTAGTTAGCGCGATAGCCGAACTCTTATCTTACGTCATAATTAAAGAAAAAGGGAAAGAAGGTGAGGCACTTGAAAGAAATGGCACAGCTTTTTACAAATAAAATTTTTATTATATTTTTATTATATTATATTTTTTATTATTATATTGAAAGTGAAAGTAAGTAACATTCGTGGCTCACAATTTCTGCAAGTTTGTATCGCATGTAGTAACAATTTTGTACACTAAAAAAAAGTTTATACTTATCAATTTTAGTGAACGCATTAAATTCAGGAAGTAAGTAACATTCATGTCTCACAATTTCTGGAAGTTTGTACCGCATGTAGTAACAATTTTGCACACGAAATAAAAGTTTAAACTTATCAATTTTAGTGAACGCATTAAATTTAGGAACAATTTCACTTATCATTTTTAGTGAAAGCATGAAAGTCAGGAAAATATCTCAGAACCTGTGGAAGCTACAATTTTTTCATAGCGAAAGCAGGTAACTCGTATCTCACAGTTTCTGTGATATTTGTGTCACATGTTGCAACCATTACGCGCACTAAAAGTTTACATTCATCATTTTGAACGTCTTTGTACCCCTTTCGCTGTGACTCGTCTTGAATCCTGGCGACAATGATGTTGAATGAGGACTCTTCTTGTAGTGAACGTATGAAGCGTCTGTATCCCGTACACTTATTTGCTGACGTTCATAATTGGACATCAGGGAACAAACCAATGACTCTGCACAGAAATTAAGAACAGGTAAACGCTATTCCAGCAATGAAAAGTGTTCATCAATGCAGTGTTGGAGTTGCAGTAGTCCTGTAAACGTTGTTAGCTGCATGATTATGGAAGGCTTGTATATCTTCGATGACTCTGTAGAATTTTTGCTGACAGCGAAACTGAACTTCTTCCTCGGCGATGTCGATGTAAATGGCCTTTACATCATGGGATGTAGTAAGGAGCACAAAATAATGTCCTATTTTTATCCTATCACCAACTTCACAGTTACCATACTCCCGGCAATATTTCACGATTGTAGAAAATTTTTCCTTGAATAGATTCCAAGCGTTAGAATCGAATGCATGTCCAGAAAATAAATTATTACATATTTTTATCACTGGTCTATAAGGTTCATTGATTTAATGGAGAAAACCAGTATGATTTTGAATGCCATCCCCTTCGTATTTCATAAGATACTTAAGTTCATATCCTAGTGCTATATAATATTTCGATATAAAAAGTTTATTTCAATAAGAAAAGTAAGAAATAAAATTAATGATAATAATCATTATCAAAATTGTAAAAATATTTCTAAATAAAAAGTTTATTTTAATGAGAAGAATAAGAAATATAATTAATAATAATGATTTATTATTGTCGTGAAAAATGAAAAATATAAATTACACGTATACTTATTTAAATATATAATGTTTTTCTTATATAATTATACAACAACTATCGGTAAATTATTAATTGGATAAATTAAATTTACAATGAAGTAAATCTAAAACAAGTATTAGTAAATATAGTACAATAAGCCCAAAGAACATACCACACTTTAAAAGGTCACTACTTTTTCTTGTCCTTTGCTGAACATGCAGTCTCTTCATTTTACTTTTGTGATGTAAGCGGAAGTGAAATTCTAATGCCTGGGAAAACTTCTCAATATCAAATGTAGGGTAGGTAATTTCGTTTCCTCGTACTTCAGGGGTATTTGTTGGAGGAGGCGGTGGTGAACCGTTGGGCATTCTGGGAATAAAACGCGGCTAAGGTTCGAATTAACCCGTAATGAAAAAATCACACATATGTGTAATGTATGGTGGAAAAAAGTTTCTAAAAAAAAATGTTAAAAATATTTATTTACTCACATAGTTATAGGCGTTCTCAGCAACGTCAGGCACCTGGAGTAAAATTTGCCAAGTGTACCCGCCTAAAATTTTGTTGTTGCCTATCTTATTGAAACTTCGCGAGATTGTAGTGCTAGTGGAGCTCTTTAAATTCTGTGAAGGGGGTTCACCTAGTATAAAGGGTTGTCAAGATACAGGAGACCGAATTTTCGACGATTCACCCCGACCGTTAACTTTCAATTGTACATAACTCGTGATACAGTTTTGAGGGTTTTGGAAAGGTCTTTTAACAAAGTTTGCAATAAAAATAATTATTTTACAATAAACAAATTATTTTACCTTGATTTTTCACATTAAAAAACATTTTTGAGTTTTTCTCCAAATGCGGCATTTTTGATTATTTTTTAAGTAAGCTAGCAAAAAAGCTTGATTTTTTCTCTTAAAAAACATCCCAAAACGAAAATGGGATGGAAAATATTGGTTGAGTTGTAGAAGCTCATAAAAATGCGGGTGCGCCGCGCCAACTAGCCACAGCGTTATTAGTCGTGATGAAGTGACTCAGTGGTCCTAATACTTGATAAAAATGATTTTTCTGTTTACGCGTAACGAAAATTTTATTTTATTCTGACTTTTTGACAGTTTCAAAATAATTTAGATATCTCGTGGCCGCCAAACCAATAGATTCCATCTCGAATTATAACTGTTACTTAATTCGCATTTGTTTTGCATGTGCAGTCATATAGGAAACAAGTGAAAAGTGAATTCTTTGACATCCGCAGTTAATATCATACGGGGCATTTGTTGGCCCGAAGACTAAGAACGACTACCCGACCAGTGCGGAATACTGATATGATTAACTTTTGCAACCGAAATACAAGCTATTAATAGCTAATCCTAAAGCACTTAAAAAATGGTGGGAACTCCCTTCCCGACAAAAAAGTCGGAATACGGAATATTCTTTGTACATATTTTTTTCGTTTTTACGAAACTATAATTAAATTCTATATTTCATGGTTTTATAATTTGAGTAGTCAGAAGATATCTTTATTAGTTCCGGCAATGTAAATACTGGTAAAGTCTGCAGTGTGATCCCAAGACACGTGTAAGAATTTTTCTTGGTAGTATGATATACCTGCCGCAGAATATGAAATCAGAGTCGTGAACATGTCAAATATGTCAATGAGGTAAGGTCCATTTAATGTAATTGATTGCAAGTTTTTTAATATACGCCTTTTTTAACGAATACCCAAATATTTTTATAGGAAAATTATCGTGTTCTGTAATAGGATAGCATCAATTTTTCCAAGGCTAGAGGCGGTTCGATAGAAAAAGGATGATTGCGGAAATAAGTATTAGTTTCAGCGACTGTGACGTATGATTTCAAGATCCTTCCAGATTTTTGGAGATGGACACTAACACTAACATGTACACTAAAACTGTTAGAATCAGGTGTTGGAGGTGAAATAATTGGCGTGATATAATAATGGTCAAAGTAATTTATCGAGTACACTCTTCTTAGCACATCCACACGAGACAACGTCTTGCAGAGAGCCGGAAAAACACACAGAGGCGCTCACGGCGCGCGGCGGCGCTCGGAAAAACCCAAGACGGTGGCCTCCACACCACGCACATAGATGCAGTCAGCGACCGCGGAGTTACTGATTGCTTATTCTCACACTCCTCTTAATCACACATATTACATTATTAATTTCGACTTACACAGATAACGACATAAGGTGAACTTAAGTACTCAAGGTAGAGCTTACAAAAAAACGCTGAAACTAATTAGTATTCTATTTTCCTATTCATTCATTAATTCAGGCACTTGGGCACAGGAACTCAATGCAGTCAGGCTGATATTTAGTCATTGAATCTCTTTACTTTATTTATCAATACTCATCGTCCCAATCCTGTAACATAACAAAACTTTATTAGATATCAGTCATATTCAATAATTGTAATGTTAATCTCTCGTGAGTTACTACTGGCAGAGCGTTAGTAAAAACATCTGCTAACTGATCTTTAGATTTCACCCAAATTTTCTTAACATATTTTTTCTTCACACATTCTTTAACATAATGTTCGCGTCCTTCTACCATATGTCGTAGTCTATTTCCCCCATCTACATTGACACAGGCCTAAGCTTTCATATTATTACAAAACAATTCAATCGGATATAATTCCTTACTCAAGATGAGACTAACCGAATTATGTAACAACATAATTTCCTGGCAAGCTTCGCTCATGGCCACATATTCAGGTTGACATTTTGACAGAGCCACGCTTTGCTGCTTGTGAGTTCTCCAAGCAACGGTATCACCAAACAATTGTATCGCATAACCACACGTCGTCAAAGGTCCACCACAGTCTGATAGACTGGCATCAGAGTAAGCCTGCATGTTATCCAACTTAGCTGTATATCTTAATGCATAATGCTTTGTTCCAGCCAAGTATTGAAATATTCGTTGAACCATTTTCCATTCATGACAAGTTGGATTAACTTGGTCGCGTTACTCCAGCCAGATATTGTAATGAACCTACAGCTTCTCGATATTGGCGACTGTTAATTACTGTTGAGTTTTTATCTCCAGTCTCTCTTGTTTTTTTTTCTTTATTGGCTACTTAACTTGATACAATAGGAGTATTTACTTGTCTGATCTTAGCAAAACCAAAATGGTTCAACATATTCTCTATAAATTTGACTTGAGTCCATTCTATCATCTGATTCATAACGTCACGTTTATTTTTATACCCAGAAATTCTTTTAGACTACCCATACCCTTAATTTTAAATTCTTTGCCCCGTCTCAAGCTAACTTCGTCTATCTCTTCAACATTGCTACCTGCCAGTAGTATATCATCAACATAGAGTACTCCTTTTATTATTCCTCTCTTCGTTTCCTTAATAAATACACAGGGATCCATATCACTTGATACAAAGCCTAGTTGCATCATGGCCAATGTGAATTTATTGTTCCACTTCTTAGGGCAGATTTTTAGACCATACAGTGAATTTTTCAATTTCCAAACATACTAGATTATATTTGTTAGCTATTGCCAAAAAGGATCTGATTAATGATAACTTAGATACCGGTGCATAAGTCTCTCTTAACTCGTATGTATTTCTTTCCTTGAAACCCCTAATAACTAACCTACTTTTAAATTTAGATTTTCCTGACTCCTCCATTTTTCATTTGAACACCCATCGTGAATCAATGATATTAGGTTTCTTTCCTTTACTAGTAGCCTTAGGTCTCTCAATTACTTCATATACATTTTTTAGCTTTGAGTGCTTTTAACTCAACTTGAATCGAGTTGAACCAACTGTTACTGTCCTGTGAATATACAGCTTCTCTGTACGTCGGTGGATCACCTTACACTTTCGCTAATAATGCATGATAGGCAAAGTCGCTCTCAGCTGAATTTTCAGCTGTCTCATCGGATTTTTCACTCAGTACAAACAGTACTTTAGACTTGTCTACCTTACTAGGTCTACTTCTTTTTCTTTTCTGTCCCGGTTCTTGTACTCCCTCTGTTCACAAGCAGTCTGCATTTCTTTCTTCTAACTGGTTTTTCAATTCAAATGTACTTTCCATTGTATCCTTTCCAATTTATTTCTCGCTTTTCTTTTTCATCTCTTTTTCTACAATTTCTTTTTCCTCTCCCATACTTTTTGATTTTATTTTCAAATTTTTTCTTATTCGCTTCATCAGTTTTCTTAAAGAAATCTTTGTATACAAATCGTTCTACACATCTTACATGCCTGCTCTTAAATAATTTCTTTTCTTCACGTACATACAATATAAATCCTGTTGGGATATAACCTACTACGAAACCTCTGATTCCTCTGATACTAAATTTATTTTCATCTTTCCTCGTCACACGTGAATACGCTGGACATCCAAATCTTTTTCTCTGATTAAGATCGCAATTTATTTGAGGAGTTAATACTTTAAATGGTATTGTCATAGTATTAGATTTATGTGGAGTTCTGTTGTACACATACACACTTGCTTTGACTGCTAAGTCCCACATGCTTTCAGGTAAACCTGAATCGTACATACATGCACGTACCTTGTTTTCAACTGTCCTGTTGAAGCGCTCCGCTACTCCATTATGTTCTGGAGTATCGGAGCACGCCAAATACAGTTCAGCACCAAACTCATTTAATACTTTTACTGTAGCTGAACTTGTAAACTCAGTTCCCCTATTGCATCTTAAATAGCAAAATTTCTCATCTGAGCCAATTACGTTTATCAAACTCCTTACACAATCTTTTAAACTTTTTCTACGTCAGTTTTATGTCTCATAGAGTATGCTATAGCCACTCTCGAATAGACATCAATAAACACTACTATAAATCTGTAGTCTTTAGGATGTAAGGCTGGACTAATAGGTCCTATAGTATCCCCATAAATAATCTGCAAGGGTTTATTTGCTCTTGTTCTGACTCGATAAAATGAAAGTTTACAACTTTTAGTCAGTAAACAAATTTCAAAATCTTTGATACTTTCTTTAATGTTACTGTTCTTTAAATTTATCATATCAGGAAACTGTTCTGATAATTTTCTAATGAAAGTGGATAAGCATGTCCCAATCTCATATGCCAAATCATAACTTCATTTACTTTACGTTCCGGCAATATTTGATTTTCTACATGTTCTATTTCTTTTCCTAAGTCAACATTTTCATTATCTTTTAGCATATGAATCTTTCTGTCTACTCCAGTGTGTAACAAATCTGATTGTCCCTTATCTATTTCCTGATCATTATTTTCAGTATTTAATTCTAAGCTATCTTTATCTGTATTCTCTTCTTTAGGCAGTTCTACGCTTCCTGCTTCAGTTATTTCTAACTCAAGATTTTGGATTTCAACATCGCTTGTTACAAGATTCTTACTACTTCTAGGGTTATATTTATGAACACATTCTTTAGTTCCGACTAACGCAAATGTTTTATGTTTTACCATTTCCTCAGAGTTTTCCGGTACTATCTTTAGCTTAACTAATCAAAATGGATTTTCATAAATTCCGGTAATTAAGTTTTTGTTTGAAACAGGATCATAAATATCAATCACTTCATTATCTAGATAGATTTTAAGTCCTTGTTCTACAAATCGCTTTAATGATAATAGATTTTGCGACAAATCCTCAGAATTTAATACATCTGTTAAAATAGCATTTTTCCGCTTTTAGTTTTAATGACAACGTCTCCTATACCCTGAGTAATCAATTGACTATCTTTGCTTGCACAATTCATTTTATCGTACTTATCACAATCTAATGTCTTTAATATTAGTTTAGTTTTACTTAAATGTTCAGCAGCTTCCGAATCTGCTATGAATTTAACTATAAGATCCCCATTCTTATTCTTAGTATTTTTATTACCTTCTTTTCCCTCCTGAGTTGTGTAATCTTGCTCTGTCGCTTTTTGCAAATTTTGTGTTGACCCTTGTCCAATGGCCACGGCCAGAGCCTCGTCCTCTTCCTCTAGCTGCCACCACCGCCCTTTGTATTGCGTGCGCTGGTCTCAGTGCTTCCTTCTTTAAAATAAACTTTTTTAGTTGGTCGTAAGTCATTTCTTGTCCAGTGGATTCTTCTACCAGACAGTCAGCTACCGTAACATTCGGAACCGCATCTTTAATCGCTTGAACGAATAGGTCTTTCTTATCTCTTTCCGGTAGTTTATCTGCTTTAGGTATCGCTTCATAAATTTAAATCTTTTCCTCAAAAACGTCCCAAAATTCTGAAGCTTTCTGCTTATCAGGATTGTAACGTAAACTATTTAAATAGTTCCGTACTGTCAATCGCGTGACTCGACTCTCCAGTCTCTTAAGTTCTTTCAGTTTATCTAAAATTTCAACCGGTTCTTTTAAATAAAGTATTTTTGAATAATACGTTAAATCGATATGATTTATTAAAATATCTCTCACTCTATGCTTGTTATCGGTTAGTTTGCTTTCTTGCACATCCTTATGTGACTCTGATTTCAGTACGTAGTTAGCTTGTAATTTCTTGCAGTACTACTCTCTTTATTGGATACTTCAATTTAAATTTTCTCTGCTAATACCGAGATCTGATCCGGCAGATTACTTGTCGCATTCACCTTCAGCGTTAGAATATACTCTACCTTTTTATCTACGTAATCCTCTAAATCAAGGTTACCATCACATTTCGTTTTTTTAGTCGGTAACAACTTTTCTTTACATACCTGATTTTTAAGAAATGGAATAGTATTAAACAAACTTTGATCAATTTCATAAGTCTGTTCTAATCCTGTCTTTTCAGACTTCTTCCTGTGGGATTATCCCAATCCTCTTCTTCATCTTCAATCTCTCCGTCTTCCAGCTGTTTTGGCACATTTTTCCGAAGAAAATACTTCTGACCTTGTATCTTTACAGGTATCGAATTAGGCAGCTTACGCATTTCCAAGTCATCAGTGTTCTGCTGACGTTGTCAAAGGATCCCCAGTGTTGATTTTTATTACTGGGTTTGCAGATCTACTGGTCTCGGTTGCACTTTCATGAGTCAGCTGTGTCCTTTTGAATGACGTTGATGGTAACGACACCTTTTCCGTGCTGATAACTGTTGGCATAGCAACCTGCCTATCTTGAGTCATTTTGTCAGCAGTTCGCTCATCCTTAGACAGGGAAGCATGAGGCGGTTCTTGTGTCTGCACCTCTGCGAGTTTGACTGAACTGGTTACCGGGGTTTCCGATATCGAAGGAAGACTGGGAATGTTACCTCTAGTAATCCACCTACTTCCCCACTCTTCAAATTTGTCCATCAGTCTGTTAAGAGTACTCTCGATCAACTGCTGATTCGTCTGGACCTGCTTTTCCAGAAATTACTTTTGCAAATCTAGCAAATAATTCATGTTCTCCTTAGATCGTTGTTTCTCAGCATCCTCCTGCCGTTTGAGAATCAGCTTCAACTGTTCTTCAGTCTCGTACTTCTCCTCTCGTATCTTGGGTTGTGAAACTAGCATTGCTTTCTCTTCGTTAGGCCAAGTCTTCAATATCAACTGCTTCTCCTTCTTATTCAGCATTTGATCTGAAAAACAATAATAATTAGTCAACTATTCCTAAGTATCGCACATCTTGGCAAGGTTATAGTTTCTCCTAAGTCTCACTTTTATTCAACTGGTCTTAAATTTCTCTCATTAATAAAACTTTCTTCAGTTTTACGAGGATTTTTATTTTAATCTTTAATCGACTCTTAAATCTCTCCTTAAATCTCTCCTGCCTATTCTTAAGTCACCACACATTGCTAATGTCGCACCGCTCAGTCATTCTATAGCGACTCTCATCTCGAGTCGGGATCCCTTATCTATGACATGAATTCGGTTGCATAGATAGCACCATGTGTGTTCACGCGGCAGCGTTGCATAAGCATGTCGCGTCTGCATTCACTTGCACTAGCTACACCGCACGCGCCCGACAACAGCACCTATTCGCCATCCGCGGACGGAATACACGTCCGGTGCATTCAGCACTGCAACCGGGCGGACGAAAGTCAGCGACAGCGCATGCAGCAACCACTGCGCTCTGCTTGCGTTCTATCTACTCTCTCTCTCTCTCTCTTCACGCGCTTTGCCCTTCTCCCGCATACAGTGTTGCCACATCTCTTTCTTTGCGCGTTTATATTTTTCTTCGCGCCAAAACACATGCCGCTTGTCGCCATTTTAGACCTCAAAACGTCTTTTCCAGAAATCGACAAAAAAAACCGCTTTCTCTAGACACTCATCAAACTCACCCTTCTCACTCATTTTGATCAGGCCCCCATCGGGTCCTCACCATTCCCTTCCAAATCGAATCCTCCGTAATTTAGAATCACTCACGACTTCAGTCCTGACCTTGTTCAATTGATAATACCCTTTCGCGTTCCAAACAAACCTCCATCCATATGCATCACAAGAGGTTTGCCCCTATGCGCGCATATATCCGCATCGCGACAAGTCCATTGGAACAAGCCACTCGTCACAACTATTCCGAGAAATACTTCATTGTACTTACCCCTCTCTCTTATGTCTTTCTCACGTTTATTGCCCCCTCCATGCGTCATCTCGGCCTCAATTTCAGCTGTAAAGATACCTCGTCTCTCGCCGTCCTGAAGTACCATTCCTCAGCAAGCCTGTTTTTTTTCGGAATCTTTTCTTCTCTGCAGCCACAGTTCACAAGATACACAGCGCACACAGCACCTCGTCGAGATAAAAACACGCACCGACGCGTAACCCCTTTTTACACTGTCACCTCACTACTCACCTCGCGCAGTGGACCAGGGTTGCGTGGGTCCCATAACCTGTTAGAATCAGGTGTTGGAGGTGAAATAATTGGCGTAATATAATAATGGTCAAAGTAATTTATTGAGTACACTCTTTTTAGCACATCCACATGAGACAGCGTCTTGAAGAGAGCCGGAAAAGCACACAGAGGCGCTCGCGGTGGCGTTCGGAAGAACCCAAGATGGCGGCTCTCCCCACCACGCACATATATAAAGTCAGCGACTGCGAAGTTACTGATTGTTTATTCTCACAAAAACCACTAATACTACTAATATAGACATCGCTTTCAAAAGGGCTGTAACAACCTACAGAGTACAGTAGTCGAGTACGAGACTTGTGCGTGATCAAAGTACCCGGAGACTTTAAAAAAATGGCTGATAAAATAAATTTAATTGCGTGTTTTATGTGTTTGACGGGGATTGCGTATGCCGCGTAGGAGTTTTTCCGCTCAAAGTTTGATGAGGTGCGGAGAAAAAGTCTTCATACCTCTAGTGTGCGAAAACTAAAAATTGTTCTTCGGAATTTTAAACAACTGCTGGCTGCGGACTATCATGAGAGCACATCGTCACGGGTGTTTTCAAGAAGACTTCGAAATTTTTGAAATTGTGGTTAAAGTAATTATTCGACGTGGATTAAACAAAGAATTCATTGCGCAGCCTCTGGTGTTGGATTTTGAGAATTTAAAATGTGAGTTTGTTCTTAGATTTATAAAATAAATAAATGTAGGGGTCTCAGTGGTTGTGTTAAAAAAATCTCATTAAAGAGAAATTTATTTTGGTCATTCGTTCAATTTTTACAAATACACAAAAACTTTATTTATTGAATATGTATGGCTGATGTACTGACGGTTACTTGATCTACTAGTCCAGTTGTTATTTTCTAAGTATAGAAAACTTTATTTAAAAAATTTGAAGCCTTTTTCCGGCGACGCCAACCCTCCTCAGGAAATACATGACAGTATGGAAAAAATCAAACGCTATAAAAATAACAGGATCTTACGATACAAAAATACAGAATGAGGTCAAAATCTCTCATGCCTGTCCAGGAGTGAATGGTAGCGACAAACATAACCTGTACGTGTAAAGGACGCAGCCAGATTCGCAAGGAATTTGATAAACGATGTGATTTCTAAGTTCGAAAGGAATCGAATCTTTAAATTTAGTGAAACATAGAAAAGGGTCTTTTTCATACTTAAATGTAACACGTGAATCAAAATCATAGAATATCCTTTTGTAAAATCTAGGCAGTTCGTTAACGAAAGGTTTACGAAAGGAAAAGGCTACAATTCTATCTATTTTGAAGCCTGATAAATCGTTAGATGCTATGACGGGAGAATTAAAATTTTTATTGTTATTATTCAGACAATCTAATCTCTTATTATTGTAATTTTTATAAAAATTTATTGGATAATCATTTAATCTAAGAGTGTGAATTAGAATTAAAATGTATATATTGATTATCACTGGTCAACAAAATGTGACCTATGTGCTCATGGAATGAGATATGTCATTTTTAGAGTAGTTTTTTGTGCT
>JBAGKK010507677.1:0-14222 GCA_037177015.1 Euceroptres primus | reverse complement strand
ATATATTCCAGAGAATAAAAAACATGGGGATGAGTTGACATTCGAACTCTCTTGGGTTCAATGATAACCTTGACCGTGGTGGATCGATCAGGAGAACCCGGCAGTCACCATGACTACCAGGGTCCTCTTTTCATCCCTCACACGCACTCACGCAATGTCACTCTGGCCATTTCAAACACCCTTCCTCAACCAAAATCATATTATCTTCTCTTATTTCGCACCTGCATTTTATATTGGTTAGTAAATAATTCTAAAATCCTACCCGAAGAAAAAAAAACTGCTGAATTTATACAGTAAGGATAATTTCGAGGGAGACAGTTGTGAGGCAGATGCTCGTGAAACGCATGTGATTCGATATTCCTGTCTCACTTTACTATCTCCCTCGAAATTGTCCTTACTGTATAGATTTTTACCTGAATGCGAGAGCAATGGTGACAGAATATTGAATCCTGTTTCTGGTTGTTTCTATATGAGATATTTTCGGTAAATCTTACGGAACTTTTAATCAAACTTACAGAATTTCCAGTAAAACTAACAGATTTTCAGTGAAAATAATAGAAAAACGTATGCTGTTCCCATTTCTGTAAAAAAGTAGAATCTGGTTTCCGAACTTTTGTAAATGAATCAATAGAACTACTCTCTAAATTTGAATCAGTGAAATTTTACTGCTAATCAGTGACACAGTTTTGGTTACCTCAATTAGTGAAAATTCACTGAGAAATAAGTGACTGATCACTGAAATTCCAGTAATTTTTCACTGATTTCCCAGTAGAAAAAGTTACTGAAATTTCAGACAGTGATGCTTACTAATCAGTGTTGGGTAGTAACTCGTTACAAGTATCTAATTTATTGAAAAAGATGAGATACTTGTATCTTTTGCAGTATCTTATTTACTTTAAAACAAAGTAACTGTAATTTACCATAGTTACTGTTTTTGCAGTAACTTGTAACTTTAATTTTATAGTTACTTTTGAGTTACTTTGTAATTTTATTTCAAATTAATATATTGTTGTTCACTTGCCAAAAAATATCGCGTACTTTTTATTTTAAATGATGTCTATCTGTTTTAAAATTTTGTTAATTGGAGGGGGAAGGGTACAATATTAAGTAACTTTAAAAGAAACTTAAGTTACTTTCTCTAGTAACTGTAACTGTAATTAGTCAGGGGAAAATTCCCTAAGACGGGCTACCTTCTAAGACGGGCCACCCTTAATATTTTTGTATAAAAACATTATATTCATCACTTACGTATGAAGATACAAGCTCAGAAAAATTCTAATTAATTTGAAAGTGTTTTTTTTGCACTGGAAGTAAATTAACGAAAACAGAAAGGAAAAATTATTTTTGTACATTAGAGAACGAACTTTTAACTGTTTTAGAAGTTGTGATTTAATAACTTCTAATGATTTAAAGGAGTAAGTTATTTTTTTATAGATAATTTAGTAAACTTTGCAATTGTTACTTACGCTTTATTAATTTTTATGTTTTTTAATAAAAATATTTTAAAAATTGTAAATATACGAAGTTCCTAAGATGGTCCCCGATTAGGCTAGAAAACTACTGATAAAAGCATAATCTGCTTTATCTATGAATTACCGACGGTACACTGAAAATACGTCAGACATTTAAATTTTCCGCGATAATTAGTACCTTTCCTAACCTCTTTATTGCTTTTTGATTATGAACAATAATTTTTTAAAAATATTTTGTTTATTCACTTTATATAGAAAATTATTGATCGACGATGAATATTATTTGTCGTTTTACAACTTTTTATAAATATTAAGATCGTCAACTTTGTTAATACTTGTTTTCCGTTAGACATTATTTAACGCTTATTTTACGTTTTATAATGAATTTTGCATGAATAATATGTCATAAATATACAGTATCTGTTTAAATAGTACGCTATGAATAAAATTTATCAATATCTAGTGTTTAATTACATAGCTTTTTTGGTTTTTAAAAGGGGTCCGTCTTAGGATACCGGGTTTTCTAAGACGAGAAAAATACATATTTTTTCAACATCGAAATTTATTGCCTTTTACAAATTTTTTGAATTTTTAAGCATATAAACTTTGTAAGGCAAACATGAAACTATGATGTCAGTAATCGCTTTTGCTTCTGAAGTTCCTTAAAATCGAAAATTTTTGGAAAATATTGAAGGGGACTTATTCAACTTTCCCCTACTTTTTTAAAAAAGGAACTGTGACTGTAACTAGATACTTTTTATTGCAAAGTAACGTAACTGTATATAGATACTTTTAATAGAGTAACTTACCCAACACTGTTACTAATAGGTCAGTAAATTTTTGTAGTAGGAAATCAGTGAAAAAGTACTGAAATTTCAGTGATTAGTCATTGATTTCTCAGTGAATTTTCACTGATTCAGGTAGCCAGAACTTTGCTGATTCTCAGTGAAATTTCACTGATTCAAATTTATAGAGAGTACCAAGTAAATACAACGAAAACTCCTATTTCTAATAAACCTAATAAAAATTCTTGTTTGTGAGCTTTTCCCTTAACTTAAACATGATTTCTTTTCTCAATTTTAATGATTTTTTTTTCTTCAAAATTACAAGAACTTGAGTGTTTTTTTTTTGTCATCAATGTAGTTTCATAACTCAGAACAAAAGGCGGAAATGGTGTGAGTCATAAGCGAATGTTGTCAAGATAGTGTCTTTGTCCTTATCACTTTATCATTCCAATGTTCCTCGTAATTTAGTTCCTCATCTTTTTCCCAAGAAATTTCTTCACATTTAATATCAATACGTTTTTCAGGACGGAAGAAAGTCATCCACTATCATTACAAATATTCCATCAGACAAAATATAAATTTCCTTTAAAACTGATTAGGGGAATTGTGTCTAAAATGGACACCTTAGCAATAATCAGCTTGATATTTTTAGGAATTAAATAATTTTTAGAAAACGAGTCTGATAAATGGTCCTTTGACATTTTTGCTACAATGTCCAAGGACTAAAAGTGGGTTACGATACATTAGAATAAACTAAAAAATGCAAAAAAAAGGTCTGCATTTTGACAGTTTTATCAACACGCTCAGATAAAATGGTCAGTCCCAGAGAATTAGCGTAAACATGCTTATTTTTCTGTTAATTTCAGCACTAAGATTGCTAAATGTCACATTACAATATTTTGTTTATAATTGTAGAATTTTTATTATATAAATTTCACGAAATATTGTAAAAAATGAGTTCAAATAGGGTATGGTTATATTGAGTTTAAATGTCCAATAAATTATTTTTTATAAACAAATTATTGTTGTCGATATAAGAAATCAAGAACATAGTTTCAAAACATAATTTTTTGGCATTAAAGAATTTATAAATTATAATTTTCTTGAAATAGGTCACACAATCTTAAAGCCGTTTATTTACGGTAAAACAGATTGATAAATTTTAAGTTTACCGACGGTACGAATTGAGAGGATATGTTACAGCACTACACTGAATTAAAAAGATTATCCAATTTGATCACAGTTTTAATGTATTGTTCACTTTCAAATGATTTAAAAATAGCTTAACCACTATGAATTATTCACTTTAAGTAATTTTGTCTTATAAAAATAAATATATAAATATGGCGTAGCATTTGGGATAATATTTCTACCAAGAGTAGACAGACGGCGCAAAATCCCTTTCGACTGACCGTTTTATACACACAAGATTATGAATTATGACCATTTTATACGAGTCGCTATTTTATTATATTTATTTTATTTTCAATTAATTGAATCACAATTATAAATTGTTACAAAGCTTAAATGAAAGTTTAGAGAACGAACTGTAATATACCAATAACAATGACAACATTAACATATGGTAAAGCATTCAATAATGTAATTCAATTTCGACGTAATATTTTATCATAAAATAGGTGAAATCTATAATCACATTTTATTACGACAATTTACATATTTATTGTTTAAACTCATTTGTCATCGGTATTTCTTTTAACCAGTTAATTATTAAAGATTGCCCGTTTTAGCGGAGTGATTGTTTTAGACACAATTCCCCTACTCTCTAAATCTGAATTAGTCAAATTTTACTAATTCATCAGTGACTGAATTCTAGCTGTGACAATTAGTAGAATGAAACTGACAATTAGTGTAAAATTATTAAAATTTCAGTAGATAACTGAAATTTCAGTAAGCATCACTGAAACTTCAGTTACCGTTTCTATTGGCGAATCAGTAGAAATCTACTGAAATTTTAGTAATTTTACACTAATTGTCAGTAGAATTCTACTAATTTCCATAGCTAGAATTCAGTCACTAATGAATTAGCAAAATTTGACTAATTCAGATTTAGAGAGTACACTCATCGTTAGATCGAGGGCCACGAGATGGAGGACCACCTTCATGGTCGTTCACGCTTCACTGATTCTGTCTCCCCCCCGAGCGTCCCTTGACCGGCCTACATTGCTCGGGTAGTCAAGGCCGCCAGACGTTGTTTACATCACGACTCTCTGCGCATTTGCTTTTATACGTTCAGAGACTATATACGCGGTCCTGAATGTTGACATAAGACTGCTCGCTCGAATAGCATAAGATCGAGGACCGTCTACCCCCGAACCCGGTCCTAGATCTAACGATGAGTTTACTCTTAAAGTATCATTTCCCGTTTTTAAAACTTAAAATTGTAAATGAAAAACTCTATTAAAACCAAATCAAGTAATAACTATTTAAAAACTATTGATTAATTGCTATTGCGTGCCATGTACTCATTCATAATAAAATTGCGACAGCTTTATAAAATATAGCAAGGCTTCTTTTATCGACTCGTGGGTGGCGACGACCGGGTTGATAAGGATTGAGCCAAAAAAACAGGGAGCTATAGAAAAGTCAAATGACCGAGGCATAAGAAAAGGAAGAAAGGACGGAAGAAAGAAAAGGGAAAGGGGGATGGACGACGATCATATCGTTCTGATAATCGTCTGGGGGTGGAAGGAGTAGTGAAAGTTGCGACGGGGGATGCGAAAGGGCGTAGACCGTGACCGTGACCTTGACGGTGAGGGTTATTGAGCGCCGGAACTTTCACCGCCCCCACCCCCGCGCCACTCGTTCCAAGCCGACACAACTTTCTCTGGCCACTCGCGTTTTCCACCCCTTTCAAACCCTCTCCTTTCCAACGTAGGTGAGTCTAGACGGTTTCCCTCTCCCCCCCCCCCCACTCACCAACCCCTCCACACTCATCAAACTCCCAATGCCACATTTCCATCACAAATCTTGCTCTTTCTAGAAATGATATTTTCGATATAAATGGAAAACTCGCTAGAAATGCCTTCAATTCTCTGAAGTAAACAAATTGAGCTTTCTCTGGGGTGAATTTTTTCTTGGTCTAGTGATTTTATTTCTTAATTTTTGCTGATTGTTCATTTTTATTTTGAACACTGAAAAAAATGTTATCAAAATTGTGGTTATTTTAACCATTTTAATCCAGAAATTTTTTTGAGTGAGAAAATTTCGTTTTGAAGATAAAATTATTGAAAAGAAAACAAGTCGGAAATAGTTTGGAGTGTTTTAAGTTAATTATGATTGCAACTGCGGTCTTTTTTTATATATTATATATTTTATATATTATTTGACCACCTGTTTTTTGTCAGTTGCATTCAATCAGATAATTTTGATAATATACAAAATAAATTTTTTTGCTGAAAGTAGCATGAAAGATATCAAATTCTGCGTAAAAATTCGAACTTGTGAAATCATTTATAAAAGAAATATTAAAATTAATTATACTGCATATTGTAAGAAAACTTAGTTAACTATTGATAATTAACACTTTCATAATTTTTTAAAATCCTTTTCTCGAGAGTAAGAATTTAAAAAACTTTTACAACTTTCTTGTTTTAAGTTTAGACTGGCAAAATCTAGGGAAATTTTACCAGGATGTTCCAGACATAACATTCATATTCGTATTTCAAAAATACATATGAGTGTAAAGTCATTTGGATAATAATATAGTGTATAAATTCATCGACTATTATTATTTCTGACAGTGTAATATATCAGAAAATATCAGTAATATCAATGCAAGATCAATGTAAATTATTAATAATCTCTTAAGCTTTTAATTACAATTGACATTTTCTATTGTTTTCTATCAATTTTGAAAATAATGTAAAGAATTGGCTTTCCTACAATTCACAATGTTTAAAATAAGAAGAAACAGGTGTATTTACAGAAAAAATCAGTGGAATTCTATTAATTGCCATAGCTAAAGAATTGAATTGATGAATTAGAGAAATTTGACTGATCCCGAGTTAGAGAAATGCATGTTTTTTGAAAGAAGTGAAGTTGTCTAAATAAAAAGTTACTCCTCTAAAAAAATACCTGCAACAAATTTTATCCATAATTTTTTTCCTGTAATTAGTATTTTTGAACTTTCTCTTTAAACATGGAAGTAAGGTAAGATAAATTGTTAAATCGTTGTAAAAAATATGATTTAAGTGGTTGTAAGAGGTTTTCGTGGAAGTAGGAGAAAGATATAAAAACTTAATCTGTCTAATCTTTAGAAGCCAGAGTCTAGACGGGTTTATTTAACCTGTCCTCGGATCCCTTACAATCTTCCCATTATCCGTGTCATTGCTACGATCGCGAGCAACCCTCGAAAAATAATGTAGCACCGTCTGGTTCCCTGGAGTCCCCGATCGGGTAGTTCACCCCTCAAGCACCGGCTTCACTAATCCTATCGATCCATGACTCCCCCTCCTCCTCCCATTTATTCTTATCGATACCATATCGAGTTTTCTCGATATTCGTTCAGACACTCTTCTCCAGGCTCTTATTACAACTGATAACTCGAATGTGACAAATAAACGACAAAGAAGAAAAATGGCCAGGGCACGTTTCCAGAATTGATTCAATATTTCGTCGAATGAGACAAAATTAAGGCGAATATATCCGTTGTCAAATTATTTTTTTATTTATACGTGGATTTAGCTATCAAAAAATAGAAAATAAAGCAAAAGAACCAAATCCCGAAAGGAGATTCAAATGCAAATTATTATTGCTCTTGCCGTAAATAAATACAATTATAAATTAAGTTTTTGTGAAATGTTAAGTTTATTTGTTAACATTGTAAGACCGGCACCTCTCTTTTCGTGAAGAAAATCATTTTTTTCAACTGGTACATGTTTTTCTGCATGAAAATTTTTTTAAAATGCTACTTTTGAAAAATTTACTTTTTGAATTTGTACAGCTAAATAAATCAACTTTTCAATGAATTTCTTTTCGGAAAACCTTTATTAGCACGTAATAATGGCTGTAAATTTTTTCAGAATTTTTGCAATTTAAATTGGTAGAACTATTACAAAAAATATAAATTCTTCGAACGTAGCAAATTTGCTACATGCAGTGCTATAGGGTTGAGCTAATTGTTTCTCAAAAATTTAATTTACAATAATTGTAGTTACTCGTGGCAAAAATAATAGTGATTCGTATTTGGAGCCTTGATCTGGATTTGGTTCTTCTGTCTTATGTTTAAAAATAAAAATAAAATAGTGACTTTATTTATTATTGGGAGACTCTAAGAACCGATTTATATAACAACCTTTACTTTTTATTTAAAAAGGAAAGACTGTTATCTTCTTACTTAAAAAAGAAAGGTTGTTATCTTTTTACTTAAAAAGGAAAAATTGTTATATTTTTTACTTAAAAAGGAAAGATTGTTACCTTTTTACTTAAAAAGGAAAGATTGTTATATTTTTTACTTAAAAAGTAAAGATTAGTATCTTTGTACTTAAAAGGGAAAGATTGTTATCTTTTTTCTTAAAAAGGAAAGATTGTTATTTAAATAAGAATGTATAAAATCATCCTTTGATTATGATTTGACAGAAAACGTGCTTGCGATCGATTTCCAACTCTGTAAAAAATGTCCCTGAATATCCCTGAATATCTATTTATTTGTAATCATTGTTCACACTTTCTATAGGATCGTCACCCTTTTCTGCAACCCTTAGAACTTGTTACAAAGAACTAGGCACGAAAGGGAATCCTACTGGACTATTATTTCCCCGTTAAGTGTGTGGGTAGATAAAATAATTATGACGTCTGGGTCTGGAATGAACGTCAGTTCAGTCTCGAAACTATTTTCAACCCCTTAAAAGCGCGTCGTTCCCGGATCGATTTACATCCCCTCGACGTCGATGCCCATGTCTATATTTACCCCTATTTTGTCTTCTTTTCCCTCTTAACAATGTATTTTAAAATTAGAATCAAAATGACCCAGTCTATTCAATTAAAAACATCCTGAATTCTATTATTTCTTCATTGCCCGTCCCGAGTTTAATTAGCGATTAATTTTTTATTCGGGCTTAACTGACGAAACATGATCTACAGATCTAATTGTATTTTCCAGTTATATTTTTATAATCTGATTAAATTATTTTATATTTTAATTAAACCCATGTAATT
This sequence comes from Euceroptres primus, assembly GCA_037177015.1. Taxonomy (NCBI): domain Eukaryota; kingdom Metazoa; phylum Arthropoda; class Insecta; order Hymenoptera; family Figitidae; genus Euceroptres; species Euceroptres primus. The sequence continues at coordinate 5,785 of JBAGKK010507677.1, read as the reverse complement.
ATAAACAATTATAAATCAAATATTCATAATTTTAAACTGATTACTTAAAATGAGGTTTTGTTAAAATTATACTAGTCTAATTTTGTAATCTTGTATAGTGAAGTCATGAATTTAAAGGCAGGGTAATTTAGTCAGGTGTGTAAGGAAATCGATAGGTATAGATAAATAATAGGCGATTCTAGGCACGTCGTATGGGAAATTCAAAAAGGGTCATTATTGCAAAAACAGTAGGTAATTGTGTAATGACGATAACCTAGCTATGTTAATAGCCCGTAACTCTAGGCCAACGATATGTTGCCAGGCACACTGTAATGAGCCTCATTGCGCTAATTACTATCACTTCTACGCTACTATATACCTTCGCGGTTGTAAATAAGGCAATGCAAACCTCACTTCTCCATCCGTTAAGCTTTTCTGCATATTTTACAAGATACGGATACCAGAAATATATTGTAACCACTTTTTCTCATCATGATAAAATTCAGATAAGAACAAGGCCAAAGCCTTATTCACTTGATTCCTTACATTTCGATTATTTAATAATAACAGTATGTTTAATAACAATATTATCTAATATTTAAACATTATCATATTAACTTCTTCCAAATTTTTCATATAGAAATATACTTTGAAGAATATAATATGGTTGGAGGAAACCGTTAACAGAAGCTTCGAGAATCTGTGACCTAGTCGTCTGGGGTTGAAAGGTAAAATGACTGACCCAGGAATTACCAATTCCGTAACTAAAGATCGATAAAACCGTCGCAATGATAAATTTTGAAAATCTCCCAACTAGACCGCGCGAATTAACTTCTCATCATTCGCAAAATGTATGTGACAATAAAAGTGAATAAATAATCAAGATCAGACGTGACCATCATATTTTCAGTATAAAATATTAATCCAAAAAAAAAAAAGTTTTTCAATCATATCAAATTCTGATAACAGATTAACAGCTGGGCAGATTATTTTATAAAAACGTGATTATATTTGTAAATTAATTTTTGTATCTCGTTTAGATTTTATACTCTACCTTGATAAGTAAATCTGTAAATAAAAAAAAAGAATCGCTCACTTCTTTGAAAGACTAATCAGAAATAAAAGTCCGTAATTTAAAGTTTAAATTGATTTTCGAGACTTTCTTACACCGTTACAAATGATCGTAATCTTCATATATAGAATGTATATTAAATTTCAAACACTTTAGTGTATGAAATTGAAATTAATATAAGTGTATCTTAAATTTAAAATGTATATGAAATTTAAGATACATGTGTATATTATCAAATTCACATAATTCCATTTTACATGAATTATAAACAATTCTAGCAATAAATTTAGATTATAATTAATAAAGTAAGATATTTTCTTCTAGTTAAATACAACTTCAGTTGAATTTAATTTACAGAAGTATAATTAATTGAAAATTTAAAAATCCTAACCTAAAATGACTACAAGCATAATAAAATTCTCGTATTTAGAGACATTTTTGGAAGAAGTTGATCCCTATATCTATAAGTCACTATTTTATTATAAACAACAGATGTAGAGAAATTATGGACAATCATTTTGATTTATAATATTTTTGAAAAATTTAAGAAATAAAAAGACTTTCTGGACTGGCGCAATCTTTTGTTAATAACAATTGTTATTAACAAGAGAACGATGCTTTCAGAGTGGTAACAGAAAGAAAGATTATGAGGAAGCTACCAGATAGATAACTTAAAAAAATGGAAAATCTTAACTGTAAAATTGCAGCTGGGACAGACCAAAGATTATTTTTCAGTTAATTGTTTATAAGGCCGTAATTAACAAATTGTTTGAATTAAGAGCAAATTTAAGAGAGATAAAAGTTTTTCTTTGTGCCTGATTCAAGCAACACGAATAAAAGGAGCAGAATCGGTATATCTAGGATTTTGTTGATAACAATTGTTATTAACAAAATAACGATAATTTCAGATTAGTAACAGACAGAAAGATTATGAGGAAGCTACCAGATAAATAACTTTAAAAAATCGAAAATCTTAACTGTAAAATTGCAGCTGGGACAGACCAAAGACTATTTTGCAATTAATTGTTTATAAGGCCATAGTTAACAAATGATTTGAATTAAAAGAAAATCTATAAGAGACAAAGTTTTTGTTTTATATCTAATTTCAAAAACACCTTTAAAAACGAAAGCTATATCAAATATCCGTCTTTGTTTATAAAAATTGTTATTAACAAAGAAAAGATTGAGATTTTTGCAAAGTAACGAAAGTATTTGTGATCAAAGTAATTTCCCCAAGATTGTTTACAAAAGTTATAGCATCGACTTTGTACAATGTACACAAAGTCTTTTATTAAGAAGTTCCGAAAATAATTTTAAAAAACTTTTATCTTAAAAAATAATGTAATTGTTTTAAAAAAATTGTTTAAAAAATTGTTGCACCAGATTTTGAAAAACTAACCTTGATATTCATAATCAGGAGACTTTTGCGGACTTTTTAAGCCAAAGTTACTGCGTCGCACTTTTAGTGCATACAGAAGTGTTACTGGCTATTGGATTACTGACCATATCAGAAGTAGAGGAAACTGGTCGGAACCATGCTAGGCCCACTTCAAGATTTCTGCACGGGGAGGTATTATTATTATTTGTGGGAATTTGGCGTCTGTAACGGATATCGCTTAGGGTGTTATAAAATAACCGTGTAATTCACAGCGGCAGAGAATCGATAAGGGCGCCCCAGACGACCTTCGAGCATCCACCCCCGATCTGGAGTACGTAGCCTCCAAAATCCAGGCGTAATAAACCACCGAGGTGTCGCGACGCCAGCGCTTTACTTTCCTCTCTTGTTCCACAAACCTCTCCCTCAACCTGGCCTACCTCACTTGGCGGATCCCGGGTCTCACGTCTGCGTGTTGTCCATCCGTCCGTCTCGAGGGAAGAAAGAATAAAACGACTCGTTTCGAACAGGTTCCTATCCCCCTAACTGCCTCCCCCTTGCCCTCAAACCCCTTTGCCGCGAACCCCCTTTCGAGCCAAGTACCGCGGAACCCGGAGAATATTTAAAGTCACGGCAAAACCTTCACATCCGCTTTCTGAGCTCGCTTTATTACCTTCGAGAGCCTGATTCACGTTGTCTTATTCCGTTTGCGAAATCACCGACTTCAGAAAATTCAATTTTCATTTCAAAGCTTGTACTTTTTACATTTTTCAGGAGGAAGCTTAAATTTTAAAGAAGGGCAATTTATATCGGTGTTGAAAGAGTGGTTTATTATTTAAGGGGGTGTCTGGTGTGACGGCCGGTTTTTTTCGGTTTCTTTGGGAATTTTTTTTAAAGAACCATGAAAACACAGTATCTCGGAATGTTTACTGCACATTTATTAACATTTGAACAGTCATTAAGAATTTTTTTATGTCAATATATGGAGTGGAATCGACTTTATATAGTTTTTCTCAAAACTGCATTTTTCAAATTGGCTGACACGATATCTCAAAAACTACTGAACCGATTTCGCTCAAATTTTTATGGTATGTTCAGTACATCCATAGTTCTACACTGAGAAAAAAATACTTTTGAATCTATAGCATATGATGCTATTGCGATCTGCAAAAAGCAGGTGCTATAGATTTCAAATAATATGCTCCGGAATTCATAGCATCACTGTTGAATCAAAATCTACTATTTTTAATCCATTTTTACCATTTTTGAATCAACAATGAGACTGTCAATTCTATAGTATTTCAGTAAATTCTATAGTATTTAGTAAATCCTATAGTATATTATTTCAAATCAATAGAATCTGCTTTTGGCAGATCTCAATAGCATATGCTATAGATTCAAAATTATTTGTTTCTCAGTGTAGCTCGTACCTCAATGTAGCTCGAATCATTGTGATATCTGTCACTGTTTTTTGTTCAAGTTAAAAAAGTCGAAAAACATGACGAAAATCGTAACTTTATTTTCAAAACTGTACCAAACATTTAATTTCCAATATTTGACTTAATTCTGGTACCGGGTATAGCCAAAGGTCTACAGATTAAAATGCCGTTTGATTTTTTGATTTCAGATGAGCATAACATGCTGACATGATTCCGGCTGTTATGCTCATCTGAAATCAAAAAATCAAACGGCATTTTAATCTATAAACCTGTGGCTACAGCCGGTACCAGAATTAAGTCAAAATATTGGAAATTAAATGTTTGGCACAGTTTTGAAAATAAAATTACGATTTTCGTAATGTTTTTCGACTTTTTTAGCTTAAAAAAAACAGTGACAGATAACACAATGATTCTGATACGGGCTAGAACTATAGATGTACTGAACATACCATAAAAATTTGAGCGAAATCGGTTCAGTAGTTTTTGAGATATCGTGTCAGCCAATTTGAAAAATGCAGTTTTGAGAAAAACTATATAAAGTCGATTCCACTCCATATATTGACATAAAAAAATTCTTAATGACTGTTCAAATGTTAATAAATGTGCAGTAAACATTCCAACATACTATGTTTTCATGGTTCGTCAAAAAAATTCCCCAAAAAACCGAAAAAAAAACCGACCGTCACACCAGACGATCACCTAAAACCACTTGTTGAAAGAAGTGGTTTATTGTTTCAACCACTTGTTGAAAGAAGTGGTTTAGTCAGGGTGTCTAGCGCTTCTCCTAAAAAAATTTCCAGGACTTTTGTAGGTTTTCGAAACCAAAAAATAAATTTTTACAGGGGCCGAATTCATTTCAAATCAAGCAGACTGTGCATGTTTAAGTTACAGAAGCGTTTTCTGGTGAAATATGTTGTTTTTCAAAGGATTTTAGACGACACGTATTTGACCGACTTCATGAAACAATTTTTGACAAAGCTGTATGAGTATTTGATCTTTTAAATTGGTGACGCAGTTTATCAAAAAAGGATCAAAAATTTTTTTAAAAGTATTGTAGTTTCCAAACTAATATAGGTTCATATATAACCGTAGAGGGAAGATTCCTTCTACGATAGAACTAATATAGGTTTAATATAGGCTTTCTCTTTTTGATTCTGATCGATCTTTTCGTTCTCTTTCGAAATTTGTCGGAAGATTTAAAAAATTGATAAAATTGACAAAATGGCGGCGGTTTATGTGAAAACTAAATAAACCATATTAAATGTTTATTATACGAATTATGAAATTTTTAAGTTTTGCTATAACTATATCTGTATAAGCTCAAAAACTATTCAAAATGAGATGCAACAAAATTTACCCCAATGGTTTTCTGTGTAGGCACGAATACCCATTCCGACGTTTTAGACTGTAGCTTCTACAATTTTTAAGATTTCCTAGTCAAAAATGGCCGAAAATATTTAAAAAATATGCACCTATCGGAAAATAAAACAAAAATAAAATCGAAAATTTTACGTATATACACCCCCTTAAGGAAATGCGCTCTGAGAAGAATTAGTAACTTTCTACTAATGAAATAATGCAAAGTCGTTTATCAATTGCTTTGGTAAGCATTTCTACTAATCCTTAATAAAAAATATTACTATTTGACAGTAAAAAACTGCATATTCGTTTAGTCACCTAACTACACTCCCGACAGAAAGTTTGGGTACATTGATATTTTTCAAAAATTTCAAACGAATGCGACATCTTCAATAACTAATATCTTCAAAATTATTTCATATTTTTTAAGTTTCTAGGGCTCATTTTGAAGGAGAAATCCTGCACTTTCTACTGAAATCATCTGTAGATTTGTTGGTACACTTGTATAGATTTGGCAAAGGGTTAAACGTGACAAAAAATAACCTGAAAATTTTGAAGAAT
>JBAGKK010507655.1:0-14222 GCA_037177015.1 Euceroptres primus | reverse complement strand
AGATTCAGATTCAGCGACCCCAAAAACATATAGGTATGGTGGTCTAGTTCACGGGACATGCCACTTTTATTTTTTTGAGGGGCTGTGCAATTAATGCAATTTAACAGAAATAATTATTTAAACAAATTATAACTATTTATACTATCTTTTTCCATAGTAATGCTAGATAGTTGCGGGTTTTTCTGAAATTTTTAACTTTTTGTCTACTTTTCACTTAGTGAGGTAAAAATTAATGCAAGTTAACAAACATAATTATTTAAACAATTGATTATTGCTTACAACCATCTTCTCTTAGAGTAATGCTAGAAATTTGCACTTTTTTCTGAAATCTTCAGTTTTGCTTTGACTTTTTAATTATGAACAAATACTAAATGAATTTTAACAAAAATCATTTTTTAAATGTACTTTATTTTTTTAAAGTGATGTGTTTTTACTCTGTTGCTAATGTTTTAAAAATATTAATTTAAACAAGAAGTCCATCTTACAGTAGAGATAAAAATAAAGGATGGAATAATTAGGAGTACGTGGGAGGAGTGGGTCTATAAATGACTTGTAAAAATTTTGTTTCGAATTACAACACTAAGTTTATTATGAAGCGTAAAAGTAACTTTCTAGCATTACTATAAGAGAATATAGTTGTAAATAATTATTGCAATTATTGCAAATAAAAAATATTTATTTAAAAAATTATGTTTGTTGAATTGCAATAATTATTGACTCACTCTAAGCGAAAAGTGGACAATAAGTTGAATATCTCAGAAAAAACCAAAACTTTCTAGAATTATTCAAAGAGAATATTATTAAAAATAATGATAGATTATTTGAACAATTATGTTTGTTAGCTTTAAATAATTATTACCTCACTCTAATTGAAAAGTGCGGACAAAAGGTGGAAAATTTTTAGAAAAAACGCAACTTTCTAGCATTATTCTAAGAGAATATTGTTATAAATAATAATAAATTGTTAAAAAAATTATTTCTGTTAACTTTAATTGATTATTGTCTCGCTCTAACTGAAAAGTTTTAAGCAAGTAGAAAAATTCGAAAAAACCGTGACTTTCTAACTCTATTCTAAGAGAATATTGCAATATAAATTGTTTAAAAAATTTAAATTTAATAATAAAATTACATTAATTACATTAATTACATTAATAATAAAATTACAATTTACAATAATAAATTGTTTAAAAAATTTATAAAAACATCTAGTTATCAGAAGAAATTAATATTTCATGTATGGGAAACAATTTGTACTACGAAAACCGCGAAAAAATCATAATTAGCGCCAAGAACTCGCAAAACCCGATTTTTCACTTATGGGGTTTTTGTGGAACTCTATAAAACTGACTTATGTTGTACTATTTAAAAAGTAATTTTTGATTCGTATTCTATGGCTAATTTTGAAAAGAAATGTTCAGTTTCAACTCGATTCACCTAATATTGACGATTCTGAATAAAATTTACAAAAACTTTTTTTCTTCTTGTGAGAAATACGTGTGAAATTTCATGGGGCTTGCGGAACCTCTGAATATCATTTTTTTTTAAAAGGCATTTATTTTTTTGTGGATTCGAACAAATTTGGTGGGTGAGAGTATGAAAATTCGAAGAAAAAAATTGGGACCACCTTAATGCACATTCAGTGCTGCCGGAGTCGCAAAATTCGAAAAAGTGACTTTATTCAATGGTGGGCTATACATGAAGTTCATTTATTTATTCCTAGGGAATTTTGTATGAAACGCAATTACAATTAAGGTAGATGACCCAGTAATTGTATCGGACCCAGTAGTCGTGCGATTTCGGTATAAATCTTCCAATTAAGTACTTCCACCATATAAACAAAATAAAAGTATATTTTTAGGTAGCTTTTGACAGTGCCGGCTTGTAAAAATTGCTTTATTTATATAAAAAATTTGTGAAAATTGATTTACATAAATCGTTTTTATAGTCGCATGCGACGAATCACGAAATTATGGAAATCGCTAAAGGTTCAAGTTAGGATACACGGCTTTTTGCTTTAGGGCTTAATGCGTTTAAAAGTCACTTTCTCTTGTCGAAAAACATTTTCCCATAATAAAAAATAAATTCTGTTTTCTAAAAAGATGTGTAACCTGCATTCAGCACCTCCTTTGTGCGAGAAATATAGATCACGATTACTGGGTCATCAGAAAATGCCCTGTAATCACAGTAATCGTGCTATAGATCGAAGACTGGGAAAAAGATGTCAAGATTCTATTTCAATAATTGTTTGTTAATAAATAATAATTTTTTTAGCTTGATGAAGTCGTAAAGTGAAATCGGATTTGTAATGTGTTACTGTGAGCAGTTATCGTACGATATATCAGTGCCGTAAGTCAGAAAACAAGTGATGTAAAATGTGCTTTTATTGTGTAAAAATTTAGTTTCTTATTAGTTTAAAGTTAATTAAAAGTTGAATTTACTAATAAAGTATTCAAATATACTTTGCAATATAAATAGAAGAGTAAATAAGTATGTATTTTTATAATAGTGTTATCGATTTTACATCGTGAATGAAACCTAACCTTATAACATAACCACCAACATGAGCGAATCCTTTAACACAAAATTTATCAAATTTCGAAATTGTGGTAATATTTTTTAATTTCACTAATAAAACTTCGAACATAAATTGTTTATTTTGTTTTCCAATTGCTAAGAAGAAATTTAAAAATAATTTCATTTTCTGCACGAAGACTGGGCCGAACTCCCACGATTACTTGTACATGGACAAATTCTAAATCACGATTACTGGGCCATTTTAACTTTTAATTAACTATAAATTAAAATTGACCTGACATATGTTCTAAACCGCATTTTTATAGTACTCTAGGAAGTTCGATGCTTTAATTAGTACCAACATTTTTTCAAATTATTCTTCCCAACACAATTTTCGGAACATTATAAGTCAACCAAATCCCTTAACGTCACTATTGCTAGGTTGTAGGTTACCTTATGTTGTAGGTGAGAAGTTGAAATTTGAATTCTAATTTTGAGAATCTTGACAAATGAGCTGCAACAACATTAACACCCGCTGTTTTCTGTGATTTACTTGTACATGGACAAATTCTAAATCACGATTACTGGGCCATTTTAACTTTTAATTCACTATAAATTAAAATTGACCTGACATATGTTCTAAACCGCATTTTTATAGTACTCTAGGAAGTTCGATGCTTTAATTAGTACCAACATTTTTTCAAATTATTCTTCCCAACACAATTTTCGGAACATTATAAGTCAACCAAATCCCTTAACGTCACTATTGCTAGGTTGTAGGTTACCTTATGTTGTAGGTGAGAAGTTGAAATTTGAATTCTAATTTTGAGAATCTTGACAAATGAGCTGCAACAACATTAACACCCGCTGTTTTCTGTGATCATAAATTTTTATATTAATAGATTTCTTATTTTTAAAAGTGAAATAAAATTAGTATGTTTCCTTTGATCGAATTCCAAGAAACATAGAAAGATTGCATTTACTCTCTTGATAGGTCTTCCATATCAGGAACTCATGCCCCATTTCTAGGTGGAGTTTCGTTAAATGAGTGCTTTGAAGGCAGTAGACGAAAAGTTTATACGAATGAGTCTCTTTGGTGGAGTTGGCAAGTTCCAATGGACCTTCAGAAGTCACTCGGATACCCACACGGTAGAGAGGCGCTTAATAACTCCTCTTAAAAATTACATAGCACGTCACCTGTTGCGTCGGCAATAGCAACGCCGTTTTACTTAATCCTACTGCTAAAGAACTAGAGTGAAGACCTTCATGCCCCTAAGCTCAAGGTATTTAATATAGGAGACGCTGACGCCTTTCCACCTCTTGAAAATGTAAAATAGCATCTTTCTTTATCGATTACATCTCTTTTATGAATTATATCTCTTGTATTTATTATTTATCTTTCATGTTCCACAATCACAGCCTTAAAGATATCTTATATTCAATTTCCTTATTGATAATAATTGAGTAGGGCTTATAGCTTATTACACAATTAGATATTGAAGTTTCTCCCTTTTTGAAAAGCCATTGTTCACTTCGAATATCCTTTCGAAACCATTCGTGGTTGCTTGTTTCAAGTTTCAATAGAACTTGAACTCCTCGTAGACTTCAAGTGGATTTCAAAGGAACCAATGGGAATTTGAATTATGGTCAAACCTTATCTCACAATAATACAATATTGGAATCAAAATTCTCGTTGCTTCCCAATTAGGAAATGCTTTCTATCTTTTTATCTACCTTGAATATATTTTTGATCGTGAAATTTTTTATGCAGAGCTTTTGAACAAAGGCCAATCGGTTGAGTAATTTCGAGTTCGTTCGTTTCCGTAGTGGTGCCGAGACGCGACGAGACTCGCAGTTGGTTATCGATCATGAGGCAAATTCCTCATTGGACAAGGCGGAAAACGGCTTCCAGGCAGCAATCTTGCCACACCTGGTTCCCATCCGATTCATTCCAATCTTACGATCGTTTTTTTTATCACCCCTCAGGGGTCGAAAAGTTCGGAGGCCTTTCTGTTGCTTCTTCTCGGGCTTTTTTAGCTTTGGCGTCATCCCCTTTTCTTCATTCCCTTTGTTGATATATCTCCTTAGAACTATTGAGCCAAGAAATAAAGATATATATTTGAAAAAAATATATATATGTGGGTGTAAAAGGGAAGGCTGGAAAAATTTACTTTTTAGATCAGGAGAACAGAGTCCAAATTTATCGTTTCATGTCTAGCTCGTTGCATCATGCAGAGAAAAATTAAACAATTTATTATGCTGATTAGTTGCTTGATTTTATAGAAATTTACCTTTAAAGTGGTAAAAGTAATTACCTATGGACAAAATAAATTTACCTTTAAAGTGATTACCTATGAACATTGAAAAATGTTCATTATTTCAGATGTTATTTAAATCGACCAGAAATCGTGGAAATGTACTTTTGTGTGCAGAAATAATTGTTTTCTATCCTAATCCTCTATCCTATCTATATTTGCTCAAAACCAACTGCGTTAGCATAATCCGTTGAAAACTGCGACCAGAATTTGGTATATTCTCACGCTGCTAAAATTAATTCTGTTTCACTCCAAGGTATAATAAGTAATAATGTAAATCTGAGAACTCAAAAGGTTAAATATACAATCTGAGACGAAGAGCTTAAGGTTTCATAAGAGATTAATAATTCATATTCTCTAAGTTTCTTGAGAGTCACAGATTCCACCAGACAGAGGTCAGTTGAACAAGTTTCAATTTTACCAGAGTATATCTTGCGACCAAGAAAATTCCTTGCTACGGAGTAGTTCAAAGAGTTTCGGATTGGAGGGAATTCAGCCGCACAAATGCGAAAATATGAGTTACCATATCGATAGAATCGAAAGCGTATCTGGGCTATTTGTTCAGTGAAATATTAAACTTATCGATTCGAAACTGTTTTCAGACCGCATTATAGGTTATTTAATATAAATAATCATAATATTCGGAAATTATGCTTTGATATTCTTCTCCTAATACTCATTTGGTTCATCAGTTCGTTTGGTCGATGTAGAGATTAAATTGATAGTAATTTTGTAAATTTTGTGAATTTTACGTTCATATGAAGGGTGTCGTGGCATAACCGTGTGCCATTTATTTCAAAACACATTTTATTGGCTTAAAAATTCTCTAAAATTCCACCGCATATTTTTATGAAAAAAATTTTAACTTTGAAATTGTTTAAATAATTTTTGTTTCAACAAATTTTTTACAAATGTGAGATACGGAAAAAATAATAGCGCTATTCAATTCTACGGAAAAAATTACATAAAGAGCTTACACTGGACTATTTTTTGTCCCATCCGATTGGTGGTGACACATAAATAAACAATAATTGTTTATTTATCCATTTTGCGAAAAGCATAAGCTTTATATAATTCTTTTGAAGAATCGAATGGCGCTATTAGTTTTTCCGTATCTCGCATTTTTTTAAATTTATTTAAACAATTTAAAAATTTTTTTCTAGTAAAGTCTATCCTATTAGAAATGAAGCCTAAAAAACAATTTAAAAAAAATGTTGAAGGACTTAAACGGTTTTAACCGCAGTCGATTTTTGAATCTATGTTTCTCTAAAAGTATTAACTTTTTCAAAATTTTGTTTATTGAGATCTGTAGAGCTCCATCAAATCTCGAATGTACTTTCTAATTTTTTTTTATTTTAAGAACTCGAGTTCATAGAAGGTTTTTTTGCTCTTCTAAAAAATTTGTCCCGATGGACTTTCATGCTTTTGCAATGACACCCTTCATGTGGGAAAATAAAAAAATCGACAATATTTACCTAATAATTTTTGTTGAGAAAAATATTTCAAATTTGATTAAAGCACATTTTTTCTGTTAGTATACATCTGAAATATGATGAAAATAGTAGAGAACAAGATAAAGAAACGCATTTAGAATTTTTTATGGTCTTTTTTTAAACCTTTTTAACCAACGTCGTGTTTCACTATCTCTAGTTCTTAAAATACATGAATGAACTATACTCAGACTATAGAGAACGAATTAAATATATATTATACCATTTATTGTGAATCAAAAAGATAAATGATAATATAAATGATAAATATATAAAATGATAAAAATATAAATGATAAATATAAGTATATTTATAAAAAATAAATGATAAAGTAAATGGCCCAGTAATCGTTACCTTGGTCCCAGTAATCGTTTCGCCGTCAATCTTATTTTTTAAACATTTATACTTGATTGTTATTGATTTTGATAAAAAATAATGCTAAAGCTCGTTATTTTTTGTTACTGATTACTTTTTTAACTATCTTTTATAATTATTTCCTTAGGTTATGTGCCAATTGCGCGATTACTGGGACCGGTACGATTACTGGGACATCTACCTTAAATAATATAAATTTTCTAAAAAGAATCTTTTTATATTTTCATTAATCTATTTGAAAATTATAATTCTTTTCAAACAAAACAACTAACTTCACTTCGTTCAAGATATCATAAAATGGTCGTAGGATACGATGACAATAAATCAATGAAAATTAATTCCTTTTTAATGATTACTTCCTTAATATAAATTTGTTTAAATTGCGAGTAAGAACAAATAAGTTTTTATGGACAATATTTTCACGTATAATTTGCCTTATAAAAAGTGCACTTATCTGGAAAAAATCGCGGGTTATGATGACATTACAAAGATGTGCTGTTATCGAAATTTTGTAAAATTTGTTAATTGCTGATGTTCTTTACATTTTGGCCAGATTTTCACATAAGTATATTGTAAAATTTACGTCAAAATTCACTTGTTTTATGGTTATATGTGGAAAACTACTATTTTCACTAAAAAATCTGACGAAATGTGTCTCTGAACACGATGACCAAAACTGAAATTCAAATCTGGAGACACATGAAAAGCTATTCGTTTCTTGAAATTGAAATTAATCTATCGATTATTAACTTCTTTTTCTATCTTTAGGAGTAATACAGAAAAGGTATATCCCAGAAAAGAATTTAATTTTACTTTAAATAGCGGCAAAAAGGCTTTTGAATACTTATAAATATAATCAGGGACAAGGGACACGATGACATTTTCAAATATTTAAAAGATTTTACGTGTATTTTAGCGACATTGGATGAATGTAAGCATAGGACATTGCAGTGTGGCTTGCGTGCTAAAAAACCTTATGTTTAAAAGAGGATATTTTTAAGAATAAGAGCGTAATTTTCTCGGGACATATTTTCGTCGCTTTTTTTATTTTCACCCATGTATTGAAAATCCACTCAAAATTTAATTAGTTTCCATTTGGTCGATGTAGAGATTCAATTGATAGTAATTTGCAATGATAGTAAAATGCACATGTAATCTTTATTTATAGAAGAAAGAAGAGTGAAAAAATTGTCAAAACTGAAATTCTATTTTCAGAATTGAACAAAGGAAATAGATCGAATCCATTTCAAATCATGCAGGCCGGCGTGTGCTTCAGGATTTGCTTGCCAATGAAATATGTTTTTGTGCGTGGAAAATAAAGAGACACGTACTTTTTAAAATTACCATAGCCACATTTTTACATTTTTTTCGAATGTTTTAAAATTTTAAGGATAAAATGAGTACTTTAGAAATTTTACATTAAAATCTTGCCACTTTTGCAATTTTTGAGATATTATTATTGTTTTTTTTTGTTTCAGTTTATACAGTTTTTGAAGTATTATTATTATTATTATTATTATTATTATTATTATTATTCTTGTTTCAGTTTATATAGTTTTTGAGATATTATTATTATTTTTCTTGTTTCAGTTTATACAGTTTTTGAGATATTATTATTTTTCTTGTTTCAGTTTATGCAGTTTTTTGCACTCTTTCAGAATCCATTAAAAAAAGTTAAAAAGTAATTAAAAAATGGTAAAGTTATTTCGATTTTTTGAAAGAAATAAAAAAAAGTTTTTTTCAAAAAACCCCACCTTTTTTTCTGCAATTTTTACGAATAATAGGTACTAATATAGTCTACTTACCACAAATTTAGTATTTTTTTGTTTTTCGGGGAAAAAAATTAATTTAGTTTTTTTTTCAAACCCTTGCCATTTTTGCGATTTTTGAGGATTTAAGGTTTTTCTTGTTCCAGTTTGTTAAGTTTTTTTCACTCTTTCGAAACCGTTGAGAAAAACCAAGAAAGAATAAAAAATGGTAACGCTATTTTGATTTTTTGAAAAATTAAAACACGCAATTTTACCAAAACAGCTATTTTTTGCTGAAATTTTCAGGAGTGATAGGTAATATATATATTCAAGACGGACTGAGTCTTTTTTTCGCGGGAAAACAACGTCAATTTGTGTGGTATTTTTTTACTTTAGAGTATTTATATACGTTTCGATTAAACTGTTGAAATAATACTGTCAAGAGTCGAAAATAATTCTAGTTGTAATATTGGGTAGTGCCTGTTGTACTTTAGTGTTTTTAATATTTTAGACAATTATCATGGCTGCGAAAAGTGTTTTTTCAGAGGGCAGATTAAAATGTCCAGATTATTGGAAAGTGTATAAAAAGGTTTTGATAAAATTTCGTGATTTAATTTTTTAAAAAATCAAAATAGCTTTACCATCTTTTATTTTTTCTTGCTTTTTCTCATTGGTTTCGAAAGAGTGAAAAAAACTTGACTAACTGGAATAAGAAAAACCTTAAAATCTCAAAAATTACAAAAATGACAAGGTTTTGAAAAAAAAAACGAAATTAATTTTTTCTTCCGGAAAACAAAAAAATACGAAATAGGAAATTTATGCTAAGTAGAATATATTAATACCTATTATTCCTAAAAATTTCAGAGAAAAAAAGGTGGAGTTTTTGAGAAAAAATGTTTTAAATTTGTTTCAAGAAATCGAAATAACTTCAATATTTTTCATTATTTTTAAATTTTTTGGGGATTTTGAAACAGTGCAAAAAACTGTATAAACTGAAATAAGAAAAACCTTAATATCTCAAAAATTTCAAAAATGGCAAGGTTTTTAAAGTAAAATTTCCAAAAAACTCATTTTATTCTTAAAATTTAAAAATAGGGGAGACTGCTTTACAGTAGGTAATTTTAAATAATCAGAAAACGGACCAAGAATGTTAATCAAGTTTGTTATCATAAGATTTCGGCAATGATTATATATTACCAGACAAAGTTTTATTTATTTACTATTAATAATTAATGTGTGAGAGTTAAGAATCTGATTTTCTACAGCTAAAACAAATTCTGACTTTTCTATCTTCACAATTCTCACTGAAATAAAATTTTTCCGGGCTATGTTTTTTTATTCATAACGAAGCTAGATGCTTTAGGAACAATACACTTTGACTCCAAACTTTATTTTTTTAAGGGCGTATGATACGTTATGATGTCACAAATTACCGACGGGGTATAAAAAATATTCGACTATCTTATTTAAAAAAAAAAACAAATGTATCAAGTTGAAACTAAAGAGATTGATAGAAAATATGATAGGACACATCTGTTATGTGTCATTTTTTCAAAATTTTGAAAAAATTTTGTTCATAAGAATTTTTTCTAAATTCTGAAAAAATGACACATAACAGATGTGCCCATTAATATTTCCTATAATTCTCTTCAGTTTCAACTTGATATCATTGTTTGTTATAAAATAGGATTGCCGAATATTTATTATACCCGTCGGTAATTCGTGACATCATAACGTATCACACCCCCTTAATATGTGAATTTTTGAGCATTTTTTATTTGAAGTTGTAAAATTTAACAGTAGGTAATAAGCAGTAGGTAATCATTTAATTTTTCTCCCGGGATTGGCAGCAATGAAGAAAATTTTTAGGAATAATAGATATCATATTTACCGAATATAGCCGAAGGATTCCGAAGTGTTGAAGGTTTGATTTTGACTTTTTTTGGGTCATCAGTTTTGTTTATAATAAATATAAGGTATCTAAACGTTTAATAATAATAGTTAAATGTGTAGAGTAAAAATAATATATAAAAAATAATAATATTTCTAGTAAAAACTAAGAAATTTAAAAATAATGGCCATCGTCAGAATTATTTTGATTAGCTAGAGGTTAATTATGTGTATATTTCTTGCCGTTTCTAAGTTTGGAAAGCTTACACGTACTGCCAACCTCATGCATTTTCCGTCGACTGAAAATGTCAAAAAATGTAAGTAAAATGTTATTTAGTGAAAAAATGATAGTTTGGACAGTTTTTTCTCATCAAATTATATAAACTTAAAAATATATACGTCATAATTTATAATTTTTTATTAATAAGTCTTATTTTATCTACATCTTTTATATCATAAACGATTACGTATTGTTGGAAAACATGGAAAAATTCGTATCACTGCAACGTTTCATAAAGTTGCTCAAAACAGCTAAGTAGTGAATTCATTAACGTTATTTTGTATAGATATATAGTTAATTGAATATATAAGTTTCACAAACGTGCAAAACATTTCAATTATTTATTTAAATTGCAATAATTATACGCCTTAGAAATTTACACTACCTACTGTAGAGCGGTCTCCCCTATTCGTAAAAAATGTAAAAATGTCGCTATATTAATTTAGAAAAATACGTGTCTCCTTATTTCCCACGTACAAAAACATATTTCATCAGCAAACCAATCCTGAATATGTCGCCCGCCGGCCTGTATGATTTGAAATGGACTCGGTCAATAATTTTTTTCTGAATTACTTTTTTTCTGATAAATTTTCACACCTGATTCTGACTCAGGTGTTTCTAAACCCTTTCAATGTTATTATCTTAATTCGATAGGTCTGCTACTGTCTGACCCGTTCTCTGTTTAACGAGATTAACATAATACTATGAAGCCCCTTTCTCAAGTCTAGTCTTCCACTTGGCATCTAACAGGGATCTTTCTATGTTCTATTCACCTGACAATGAGCTTATGATGCTCTTAATCTATTTACAATCCTTAATCAGATTTATTTACACATATTTACTTCATGAAAAATATTTTATACACAAACTTTTTTTGTAAATTAGGTAAACTGTAAAACCAAGTAATTTTTCGTTACATTCTACTTAAGTTTCTGAACAATATCACGTCATTGAAGCATGAGCTCCTGAATCAAACTAGCTCTCATCCATCATCGAAAATGAAATTGTAATTTATTATGGTTCAGCAGCAGCTTGGGTCGACGGCTTTAGTGCGACCGATGGCACATGCTCGGTTAATAAGTTTATAATAAGCGTGTAATAATGTCAGGTATGTGTTTTGTCTACACGCCACGTTTAGATTTAAACCAATGTTTCTTTTTCAAATTACCGAGGATAAAGTATATAAGAAAATTTGTACGTATGAATATTATTTTTCACATAAAGATTAAATCGTGGTTGGAGAAAATAAGAAAATGAAAAGAGGAGATGAGGATTTAGGAAATTCGAATGTCGATAGAAAAAAGCTCCCAGTAAAAGTTTTAGGTAAATGTTTACAATGAAGTAAAAACGGCAAAGCTCGTCGAGAAGAGATTGTTCTCGAAGGAGTTGATACTTTCTAGAATTGAGTTAAAAAGGGAAAGGAGAGAAAGGAGGCGATGGAGGGTTGGTTTTTCTGTTGTGCGAGAAAATAGAGATTCACTCGACTTGAAGCACTGTTAGCGACTAACAAAAGCGGCTTGTCGCCAAGTTTCTTTAAACGAATAGCCTTCAGTGACATTTGTTCGACATGATCTTCTCTTCACAAGTGTTTTACGTCCAAAGCTCTAAGAAATTGAAAAAATAATTAAATTTAAACGAAAATTTTAACCTTCTGATTTAAATAAAGAAAAAATCGATGCGACACTAAAAAGCTCCACCCATTTTTAAAACACATCACTAAATATGTGGATCAATGAAACTACCAAGAGAAAGCAGAAATTCCTCCTTCGACGTTAACCTATTTTCTTTCCGTCTATCCCTTCTTTCTTCCAAATAAGAACAGCTGAAAACCCTCCTGATGATAGAAAGACAAACTCAGAGCAGTCCTGGGCAATAAAAAATTATTATTTTGAAGAAACTCGAAATTCCCTTAGCTTTGATAAGATTTAAAAACAATTCAAGATTACAAATACGAGAGGCAATTTTCGCATTGTCAATATTTGCCAGAAAGAGGAAATAGGAAAAGGATTTTCAGAATGAGAGTCTTGACATATTAGATATCGAGGGAATGATGGACAGGGTGAAGAGACCCTTGTGTGTGTCTAACTCTTCAATATTAAACGAAATCACTGTGGTAAAGGGGCTAATTTCGAAAAAGGGGCTCTTGAGGATTGCCAAGGATAGGCAAACTGGATTTAGTTCCATCTGCTTCTCTTTTATAATGAAGACCGATGACAGCGAGGTCGAAAAGTGAACAGGGTGTCCCACGAGTTGTCGGTTGGAAAATGCCGAGACCATTCATCCTGATTAGACGCGGTCTCCCGCAGGGGACACACTGGGAGTCTCCCGGTCAACGCTCAGCTCATGTCAACTAAAAACAAGTGCATCTCCCGTCGCTCTCGACGAAAAAAAAGAACTAGAAAAATTGCAATTTTTAAATTAAAACTTTCTCATTACGTAATTAATTCATTAAGGTATAGTGGACACGAAAAAACAGATCTCAGGAAACATTAATAGGGTGGGTCGAAAAGCCAAAATTTTTGAAAATCGAAAGGGCTCAGTGCGGAAAAGCTGCTTTTGAGGAAGACAAATTGAGGTCAAAAATAATTTTCGAAATTAGTTAATGTAAGGTCCTCGCGCATCGGGGTTAAAGTTTGGACACCCCTATGGGCGAAAAATTATAGCGAATTTTTTGTAGGTGCAGTTTTCAGTAGTGAACAATAATGTGAAATTACAAATTAAAAAAAGAATAATTGTTCAAGTTAGACTTTTTTCAAAAGTGCAAAAAATTCGTTTCGTAAGTTTTTTTTATGTTCACATTTAAAAAAAAAAAGTTGAATATGGGTTGAAGTTTCTTCAGCTTGAATCGAAGAAACATGTTATTACACGACTAGCCTAGATTAAGTTCAATCCAAAAGTGCTTGCACATCTAGTTTCTCTTTAGTACGCGTTTCCGGGATGCCCCCGATTATTTTAAGCCAAGAAAGAAAAAAATCGTACTACACGTTTTTGAGAAAAAATGTTTTTTCATTTTTGACACTTAAAAATCTCATTTTTCTCGAAAATGACGCAAAATATGAATAGAAGTTTTTAGTTATAAATTGTTTCCCTTCCTAAAATCTATAAAAAATACCTTTACCAGATGCTTATCTTGTGTATCTTATCTGTGTCAATCTTGTGTATTTTAACAAATTTTTCCAAAAAAATTGGAAAAAACGATAAAAATGGACTAAGACAGCATTTAGTTTAACGAATTTTAACATTTTAGTCTTAAAAACGTTTGTTTTTACTGTAGTAGCAATGTGAAGAACATATTATATGAGATTATTAAGTTTCCTAAGCTTCAAAGTAAATAAAAATGGGGTTTTATCTCTAAAATCGAATAAATATTAACGATTCAAAATCTAATTTTTCTTGTAAACGAAGCAAAATAGTAATAACAGTTCATAGTTTAAAATTGTTTCCCTTCCTGAAATCTTCGAAATTGCACCCTTACCAGATGTACATCTTGTGCGTTTTAAAAAAAATTTTCAAAAAAAAAATTAGTGATGCCCTTTGTCGAGACTCAAGGAATGTAAAAAATTAATAATAATATAAAATATAAAATTATTTATTCATATTTTATGATATT
>JBAGKK010507644.1:0-14223 GCA_037177015.1 Euceroptres primus | reverse complement strand
TTTACCACATAATCTAAAGGTAATTATGTCGCCTGGTACAGAGGCCTTTTCCGGAAAACTTTGGTTGTTTGTTTAAAGAAACTCAAAATTTCGTGCTCCTGTCATGCGGCAACCGCCATGTATGCACTTTCAAACCAATTTTGATGAGCTAACAGCTAAGTAGGGTCCCTCCTTTTTGGAATCGAGCGAGGAGAAGGGAGCGTCTGGTAAGAAAGTTTCAGGTATTACCCGAATTTCTAGAGAATGTAGTTTTCTGCAAGGACATTGCATTGAATGAAATAAAACTTTTCTCTGTGGGAACGAGAAAAATCCTACAAATTCAATGTAACTAATGAACTCAAAGAATAAATAATTCAAAATAAATAACTAATATCTGAAAAAGTGGAGAGGTCCGTTCATAAAATTCGTTAACAAAATATTATTTACTACATATTTTCAACCAAAGGCTTTGGTTTCTTCCAAGCAATCGAGTTTGGTCAATCAAAATATATTGAATTAATTTAAGTGAATTGTACGCCATTAAACAATTTTCTTCAGTGAACAACATTGTCCTGAGTTATTAGCAAATAAATAGAAGCAGCAGAGGAATGTTATTATACATAATAGTTAATATATATAATAGCAATAATTTTGAAGAAATGCAAGAGAAAAACGTTTAGAATGTTTTCTCAGCCATGACTAAGTTATTGATGACAGTTTTTCCACAAATAATTTTAATTTACTAAAAAGTCAGTTTACTAACTGAATTAGATGAAGTCAAACTTTTTTTGCTTTGGTTTTCGTCCCTGTTTCTATTAAGTTTTATAAAAATGTAGTTTATTTGTATTTATTGAAGCCTCTAAAAATTTTGTTTGAGGTTTCAATTCACAATCAGTGTATGTGTTTTATTATTAACAAATTTGAAATTGTTTCTAAGTTTCAATTCACTCATATAAGTCTATCGAAATTCTTTTAGTGTTTTACTTCTGATTTGGTCCACTTAAAATTGGATTGTTTGATATTAATTAGAAAAACTTTTAAAACTATTGTCTCCTTTCACCTTCATTGATTTTAATATAATATTTATACGGTTTTTCAAAATTTTTGCAAATAAACTGTTACACTAATGGTGAATGAGATAATGCATCTGAGAAGTTAAAAAGAAACGCATCGTTTCTATACTATGCCCTAGAGACAGCACTTACATACCCTCATCTTACTTTCACAATGTCCTTGCAGAAAAGTGCATTCTCTAGAAATTAGGGGAATACCTGAAACTTCCTTACCGGATGCTCCCTTCTACTCGCTTGATTCCAAAAAGAAGGGCGTCTACTTTGCTGTTCTCTCATCAAAACTGGCTTGAAAGTGCATACATGGCGGTTTCCGCATGACAGGGGCACGAAATTTTGAGCTTTTTAAACAAACAACCAAAGTTTTCTTGAAAAGGCCTTGTAACAAGCGACATAAATTACCTTTAGATTATGTGATAAAAAAATTAAACCAAACAATTCATATTTGTAGCTGTAATCTGGGTCAGCGTCAACCGCCCATGTTGAGGGATGCCCTTAAACTTACGTGTTCGCCTTCAGAATTTGGCCGTCACATCAAGTTTTCGAGATATATGGGGTAAAATGAGTCAAAAATGACGATTTTGGCTGTTTTCGTCACAATTTTGCAGGCGATTCGAATTTTTTTCTACTTTTGTATTTTTTTTGCCGAGATTTCGCACTTTAAAGATATTTTAATGTCAACGATACATATGGAGCAAAATGGAAATATTAAAAGAACCTTCTTTTCTCCATCAGTAGTTCATTAGATGGCATGACATTTAGGTAAAAGCATTTTCTCAAATCTGGAAGTGTAACGTCAAAAGGGACACAGCTTCCGAAAATACACTCAATTCCGAAAAATCTCAAACTTTCTTAGCCTAAAAAATTCTTTTCAAGTTGAATGAGAGAAAGACCTTCCCTGAACATTCCCTCAAAACTACCCTATCACTGACATTCATTTAAATTCATTCTCAGAGATAGCAGAAATTTTTTTCAATTCCTTTTTAGAAAAATATACCTAATTCCAAACATTTTTAACTTTTTCAACCCGACAAAGTTTTTTTCCAAGTTGAATGAGTGAGCAATGTTCACTTTGCAGCCCCTGAAAACTACCCCATCACTGACATTTACTTAAACTCATTATCAGGGACGATAGAAATTTTTTCCAACTCCTCTATAGAAAATACACTTAATTCCAAAAAATCTCAAACTTTTTCAACCCAAAAAAATTGTTTTCCAAGTTGAATAGGTGACTACTCACACCTTTAAACTGAATAGGTGACTTTACTACTCACACCCTGAAAACTACCCCTTCCCGGACGTTCATCTGAATTTATTCTCGGAGATGGTGGAAACTTTTTCTAATTCGTTTTTACAAAAATTCACTCAATTCTGAAAAACTCAAATTTCTTCGACCCTAAAATTTTTCTTCCGAGTTTTACGACTGAGGGATGTTCACTTCACACCCCCTGGAAACTACTTTATCACAGACATTCATTTAAATTCATTGTCAGAGATAATAGAAATTTTTTCCATCCTCTCTTTAGAAAAACACAATTTAAAAAAAAACGCTAACTCTTCCATCACCCCTAAATTTTTTTTCCCGAGTTCAATAACCGAGGTACATTTACTACAGACATTCTGCAAATTGCCCCTTCCCGGACGCTCAACTGAATTTATTCTCGGAAATGGCGGATATTTTTTATAACTTGTCTTTACAGAAATACACCCAATTCCGAATAATTTCATACTTTTTCGACCTCCTGGAAACTACTCCTGCACAGACATTCATTTAAATTCATTGCCAGAGATAATACAATTTTTTTCCATCGACTCTTTAGAAACATACACTTAATTCTAAAGAATCTCAAACTTTTCAACCCCTAAATTTTTTTTCAGAGTTGTATGAGTAAAGGATGTGCACTTCACAGTCCCTGGAAACATTTACTTAATTTACATTTACCTATCCTATCACAGACATTTATCTAAATTTATTTATTTTCCTCTGATATAAAATGATTAGAAAGAAATTTTATGGTCAGAAAAACCCCAATACAGGTTTAAAATAATAATCTAAATTAGACAGTACAGTATTTCTGAAAATGAATTTAAATTAATTTCTGTGATTGGGTAGTTTCCAGGTGTGAAATAAACATCCCTCTTTCATTCAACCTGCAAACAAAATAGGGTTGGAAAAGCTTTAGCGTTTTTCGGAATTAAGTGTTTTTTTCTAAAGAGGAGGTGAAAAAAATTTCGACTATCTCTGACAATGAATTTCAATGAATGTCAGTGTCGGGATAGTTTCCAGAGGCTATCTGTAAAAAGAACATCCTTCAATCATTCAACTTGAAAAAAAAATTTTCGGGTTGAAAAAGTTTGAGATTTTTCGGAATTAGGTATATTTTTCTAAAGAGGAGTTGGAAAAAATGTCTGTCACCTCTGAGAATAAATTTAAATAAATGACAGAAATGGGGTAGTTTCCAGTGGGTGTGCAGTGAAAGTCCTTTATCATTCAACTTGGAAAAGAATTTTTAGCTTGATAAAGTTTGAAATTTTTCGGAATTGAATGTATTTTTTCGAAGATGTTGCCCCTTTCGATGTTGCACTTCCAGTTTTCAGAAAATGCTTTTTCAAATCAAAGATCTAACCAAATTTTATACTATCGACTGAATTACTGACGGAGAAAAAAAGCTTCTTTTAATATTTCCATTTTTCTCCATGTGTTTTTTTAACATTCTAATATCTTTAAAGAATGTCAATATTAGAATGAATATTAGAATTACAAAAAAAGTCTTAGAAAAATCAGCAAAAGCGTGCTTGAAAAGGGGAAAAAACGGACTATATGGTACGATTAGTACAAAAGTGGGGAAAAATTCGATTCGTCTGCAAAATTATGATAAAAACAGCCAAGATCGTCAATTTTGGCCATATATCTCGAACCTGACGTGATCGCCAAAATTCTGAAGACGGATTCGGATTCAGTGGATAAAATTATGTAAAATACTTTTCTTCATTCGTAAACAAAAATTCTTCTCAGACCTGTGTAAATCATGTTCAAAAATCAAAACGTCTAGGAATAGGGAATTTGCAAGCCTTTTTTAATTTAAAAGTTTATGATCTAAATTTACAGTAAAACCGCTTATTTTTCAATTTTAAGTATTTATTAATTAATTAAAAAGGGTTAAAAATGCTTATTTAAAATATTATATTTAAACGAAAAGCCATGTTGATGACGTCCGGTCCGTTATACGGAGGCTCGCATCTGCGCACAAAATCAGTAAAGCACATACAAAGAATTTCATTATTTCTGAATGATTTTCTATACATATATTGTATTACCTTAGAGCTTTCATGCTATAGTTTTCTCATTTATATTTTTATTTTTGATTTCTAAAAACGATTTTAAATATATTTCTGACAGATTTTGAGAACTTACTTCAGTAAACCTTTCTTCATGTTTTAAGTATTTGACTTTTTAAATTTTTACCAGCTGAGAATACATACAGCACAAAAAAATTGAATGCAGTACGCGATTTTTTGAAAATTTTAATGAACCAATCGGTAATAAGAACTTTCCTTATAAAACTGGCGTCACATCGATCAAAAAAAACTATTACTCTCCTAATTTTACTGCTAATTTAAAAAAGTTATATTATAAATTATTTAAATATAATATTTGTTCATTGCAGGTAAAAATGAACTCATTTTAAAGTTCTCTGTAAGGTTCAATAGTTATTTTCAAAATTCTTGACAAATGCACATTTTCTATTTTATAATTTCGACTGTAGTATGTTTAACATATTTATTGCCCTTTATTTCACTTAATTTCGTTTAAAACTACCTATAATTATGCATGTAGAAGAATATAAATGTGGACATGGGAATAACAACTCGATCTTTAAAGACTCGTTGAAGTTGGCCCTTAAGTAATAGTTAAAATAACTTCATTCAGAAGTCAATTTCAAATGATCTTTAGTTGTCATTATTTGTGATTCTCATGTCTTCAAATATAGCATTGGCAATTTATTTATTTTTTGAGAAAAACGATTGTTAACGCTGCTTGCGGTTACCATAAAGAACTAGTATGCTCTATAGCTAACGTTTCTCCCACTTTTTTAAATTTTCTTACTATGATTATGAAAGCAATATTTTTTCGAACCAAGTAGATTGTAACAATGAAACTAGAAAAATTTGTTGCGCGTAAAAGTTATGTGCTGTCTGTAAAAATATTTATTTTTGGGCATTTAAGTCCTTCTGGGCTGACTATATATGTCAGGCTCAATGGCCGAAAACAGCCACTTCAGAAATGCCACAACATTAAATTCGGGTTGTGGCTCTTGGTAAAACGACCACAACGCGTTCTAGTCGTTGAAAAAAATACCAAAACGCGTTCTGGTCGCTGAAAAAATTCCACAACGCGACATTCGATTTGTGGCTCTTGGTAAAACGACCAAAACGCGTGTTGACATTATTTTTTCTCCACAACTGGTTCTGGCATATTTACCTTTGGCGAATATTGCGATTTTGAGTGAACATTATTTTCCTGAAATTAATATTATTCTTGGAGCGCAGTTATTGGTTGGCTATTTATTATCATGTTCTATACCGAGTACTTGAATTAATGATCCCCAAACATTAATACAAACAAAATGTCAAAAAGTCCATAGTTCATGAGCATAAATATTAGTGTGATTCTAAACAATAATTTATTTTTTAATTTAATTTGGCACCCATTCAAATCCTTCCTTTTACAAAGGAAATAACCAGTGAATTGTTTCAGAATTGTAAAATAATATTTAAAGGTCACTCAAGGTCAAATTTGGTGAAAATTCTTATTCGTACTTAAATGAACGCTATTTGTTACTCCTTTTTCATTGGCACTCATGGATTTTGTCCTTTACACTAACATATTATACTCAGATTGTTTTTAGACTCTGAGAATAATTTTTAAACATTTTTCATTTTCTTCAGAAAATATTGATTTTACCTCTTTTTCTCTATTTCTTTGTTAACTTTTGAACGCATTTTTCTGGACAAAAAAATGGAATCTTACTTTAATTTTTAAAAATTTAAAAAAAACGGTAAAATCAACATTTTCTAAAGAAAATCACCTTGAGCGACCTTAAAAAATTATTCTCAAAGTCTGAAAATAATTTGAATTTAGTATTTTAGTGTAAATAACAAAATCTGTGCGTGGATTTAATTAGAAATAAGATTTTTCACACAAATTGACCTTGAGTAATCTTTAAATATTATTTTACAATTCTGAAACAACTTGCGGGTCGTTTTCTTACTGAAAGGAGGGATTTTTAGGGATGACATATTAAATTAAATAATAAAGTGTCTTTTAGAATCGCCCTAATAAATATCCATGAGTGAATTTTCAAGATTTTGTAAATAAAATTGTATTATTCACAAGAAAAGCCAATACTTTTTTATTTTATCCTCTTTCATTTGAAAATAATGTTAAATTGATTAGGGCTGTATTGATTAATTAAACGAAGAAATTTGAGTTGTGATAAAAAAACACATTCAGAAAAATATTTGGTTGAATCAGTCAAACTTCAGATGGTTCTACCATAGAATTTGGTCATAATACGGAAAGCCAAATGTGTGGTTGAGCAAATCAAAAGATTTAGTTGATTTAAAAATAAATAATTTGGTATACTCAACCAAAACTTTGTTTAAATCAACAAAATATTTGGTACACTTAACAAAAATTTGGTTTCCTGAACTAAAATTTTTGTTTAAATCACCTAAACGAATTTGTTCAATGAACGAAATTTTTTTCCGAGTGCACTGATACAAGAACGCATTGTGTATTTTTGCAACGACCAGAACGCGTTGTGGCATGTTTGCAACGGCAAGAACACGTTGTGGTCGTTTTACCAAGAGCCCCAACCCGAATTTCGCGTTGTGGCATTTTTTAAATGACCGAAAGCGTTGTGGTCGTTTTTTTTGCTCCGTGGCTGTTTTCGACTACTGAGCCTAACATATATATGGGGTATTATTTCTCAAGTGTACCCACCCCAAAAAATCAATTTCTCCGATCGGGCTCAAATTTACAAAGGTTTAGTCCTATTAGATGGCACTTCAAAAAAAAAAAAGATTGATCAGTTCGGTCAAAAACTCGCCGAAGTAGAGGGGGTGAAATTTTTGTACTTTGCGAAAAGAGCCTGTATTTCGGATATAAATATCTTTTTATGTATGGCATATAAAAAATTTTAACCCAAAAGTCTTCGATAGATTATTTCCCAATCTTTCGAATAAAATTTAAAAAATTTTGAAAAGTTCGAAATTTAACCATCGATTTTAAAAATCAAAAATATTTTTGATTTTTTTAAAGTTTTTTTAAAACTTTTTTTACTTTTTAGTTTTAAGTTTTAAAGATTTTTTTAAACTAAAAATAAAGCTTGAGATGTTTACTTTCAGATCCTTGAATAGCAAAATGTCGTTTCTTGTTGTTTTTGAAAAATTAAATTTTAAGTAACCTAGTAAATTCAAAAAATTTTTCCTTTGCGCGAAAAGAATTCGAAAAAGTTTTTGCATGTATAGTTTTCGATAAGAAACAATATTCTAAAAACGGAAATCCGAAAAAAAAATTTTCTTGATTTTAGAATTTTTTAAAAATTTTCAAAAATGAAAATTTTTGAATTTTGTTAATTGCGCATTTTAATGTGCAATTTACATGTAATGTACATATGTAATATAATAAGTATAAATGTTATTTGTACATTAAAAATGCGCAATTAATAAAATTAAAATATTTCATTTTGAAAATTTTCAAAAAATTCTAAAATCAACAAAAATTTTTTTTTGAATTTCTGTTATTAGAATATTGTTTCTTATTAAAAACTATGCATGCAAAAAATTTTCCGAATTTTTTTCGCGCATATGAAAAATTTTTTGAATTTACCAGGTTACTTAAAATTCAATTTTTCAAAAACAACAAAAAACGACATTTTGCTATTTAAAGGTCTGAAAGTAAACATTTCAAGCTTTATTTTCAGTTTAAAAAAAGGGTCGAACTTAAAAAAAATCAAAAAGTCTTTTGATTTTCAAAAATGATGGCTAAATAGAGGCTCTTTGCGCAAAGTACAAAAATTTCACCCCCTTTACCTCGGCGAGTTTTTGACTAAACTGATCAATCTTTCTTTTTTGAAGTGCCATCTAATAGGATTAAATTTTTTGTAAATTTGAGCCAGATCGGAGAAATTCATTTTTTAAGGTGGGTATACTTGAGAAATAATGCCCCATATTTAATCCATGAAATATGAATTCTTCTCTTTAAATCATCGATTGTCTTCAAAAAAATATATTCTTGGTTGCGAATTTTAATTTGAATAAACCCAAGTTTCTGATGTCAGGAAAATCATTTTATACTGTTAATTCTGTCATGTTCTCTGCAAACAAATGCATTTCTTTGAATTCTAGACAAATTTTTCTCAGTGTACTATTATTATAAATAAATCAGTTCGTTTTGTGTCTAGAAATATTTTTTCTAAATTACCGAATTTAGAAAATTATGAAATGAATAATCTAAATTATGTCTAAATTCAATAAATTCTATGGAAATTGAGCTATCTGTAAAATAGTAGTAATCACAAAAAACAATTTCAAGGAGATGGATCCAGAATTTGCTTTTTCCTTTCTTCGACCGTTAAAATTATTTGACCGTAAGACCGGAAAAAAATGGATATCTGTAAAATGAGCATAAGGACATATTTAATTATTTCGTGAGCGTAAGTTATTCAAAGTTTTACAAGAAATCGCAAAATTCATTACTTTACAATATTTTCTTTTAAAATTTTTACAGCTTTCGTGCAATTTTAAGGAAAAAATGTCATCTCAGACATTATTAAAAATTAGGGAAACTTATGCATGCATCTCTCAAAAAAAAAGCGGGCTAATAATTTCTAACAGCAGTGGAATTTTATGCCAATTAAGATTGATCACATATCAGAAAAATGTTTCATATAAAGATGGAAAGTATATTTCACTCAATCGCAATGAAACCATGTTATTGATTTTAAGAATTATCATACAGTTCATATAATAAATTTAATATCAAATCAAGTATGTAAATAATCATACACGTCTACGAATTGCTTATTATTCAGATATCAATTAATTTTACTCATAGTGATACAATTTATATACTGCATTAATTACACAATACATTTCTCCCTATGATCGCAGAAATTGTCCAATTTTATAATAATCTCCAATTCAAAGAAAACAGTTACAATTCCTCAATAGAATTTTACGAAAATTTAGAAATTATTTAAAAATAAATTGAATTTAGTAAGTTAATCGTAGCAACAGAAGACAAGTTTCCTAAATTTAGAAACTTTTCTGAATAATTTAAAAGGCAGACGTAGCAGTAAAAGTTCGTTTCCCTTTGCAAATTAATATTTCATATCGGTGAGATCGGAGAGTCGCGTCGTTGTTCGCATAGAATAGTTGATGATCCTTGTTACGAAACTCGATTAAATATTCATCGGTCAAGTTTATGTGCGCGCTTGACTGAGCTTGAAATAAGACACGTCATAAGTATAATATCCTATAACTGATCGAAATACACTTACTTATGCACCCCAACATCTTTTAATATGCAGCTTCGCTGCTGCTTGGAAAAACTCTGTTGCTGTCCCTCGATTTTGTCATATTTTATTCATACATAATTGTGGCCATGATCATGTAACGTCTAAAGCTTTCTGACCTGCGCAATCTTGGCTTGAACCTGTCACTCTGAATTTATTTCCTCTGCTGTGCACATCATTACAACATTGTCTTCCCTTACTAACAAAGCTTCTCTGACAATCAGAAGACAACTCAGCTTTTTCTCTTATACTTCAGTAGAAATGCTATAAATTTCTGAAACTACCATTTACAGGTACAGTTTTAATTTAAAAACACTTACTAAATTAAGATTTTCAAACTGAATTTTGAAATAAATATATTTGATTTTATTACTGACGTTTCTGAAAATTGTGTGGTGATTGCATTTATTTTATTATAATATAAAAGTGAATGTAATTTAAGTACTTGGACTTTTAATACCTTTTATATTGTTGGTAGACCAGTAGTATGATTGAATTTGTATATTGGTGGTGCGATCAATGACCATGACCATTTCAAAGGTAATATCAGTGAAATAGAAAATTCGAATTTTGCTCGAATTTAGAAAATCTTAAACTTTCTTGAATACTTTCTTTAATTGAGCCTGGTTTTAAGTATCATATTATACTCTGGAAAGCGTTTCTTTCATTCCGTTGCACTCTTGCCTTGTCAAGGCTAATTATTATTAGTTACCCTATTATTATTTTTATCTACTGAAAATTCATTGAAATAATATGTGAAATCTGTTTCTATAATAGAACTGAACAACACATTTCTTTCAATGCATTTGTAATTAAAACTGCCATATATGATTATACTAATTTGAACACTTAATATTTTTTGTGGAGGTGTGCAATTCGCCAGTTCGAATTTTCCATGCAAATGGGTACCTTTTCGGCCACGTTCAGAACATTGAATTTTTTGAAATTGAGTATAATTCAAAAAGAAATTGAAGCTTCTAAGCTCTCTTCGAATGCAAGATTTTTCGAAATCGAAATTATTCAGATAGATTTAATTTCAAAACTAACTGAATAATTTCGATTTCGAGAAATCTTGCATTCGAAGAGAGCTAAGAATCTTCAATTTCTTCTAGAATTAAACTCAATTTCGAAAAATTCAATGTTCTAAACGTGGCCGAAAAAATACCAATTTGCATTGAAAATTCGAACTGATGAACTGCACACCTCTAATTTTTTGTTAACCACCAAATGAAATTTTTTTATTAACATCCTATAATTACGCTGATGAAAAGATTTGTTTGATTCAATAAAACGTGAGCCAAACAATGCAATTTACTTGATTTAAACAAATTTGTATTTGAATTAAAAGAATTGTGTTTGAATCAAACAAAATTTATTTAATTCAAATAAAACTTTTATTTAAAATAAATAAAAGACTGTATAAAAGCGCATTCAAACAAATTTTGTCGCTTGAATCAAACGAATTAATTATTTTAAAAATAATTTTCTCATTTTATGTTACAGATAATCATGAAGTTAATGGACGACACGGATTTCATGCAATATTAGAGTTAACAGTAAACTCAGAACTAATTTAATATATATTTTGATATGCGATTTCTAATTATTGGCTGCAGACATTTTCTTATTGATCAACTATCAATTTAACGCTTGGTAATATATGGAGAATGGAAAAAATCAACTTTACTTTTAACTTCTCAAAAATATCTAAAAAATGAAATGTTATAATGAGAAATAAAAATTATATAGAAAGGGTTATGGTTCACGATACTAATTTTATTGTTTATTTATTATATAATTTATTAGTTTTAATGCATGTTAAATTTTCTGTTTAATTACACATTAAGCTAATATATTTAAGATACTTATTTAATTATAAGTTATGTTTAAACGTATGGATATTAAGCAGAGCACTTTTTTACACATATGATTTAAATACTCAATAAGTCACGAAACAAATCATGAAAGAAAACTGCTATGAACTAAGTATTGTCAAATTAATGGTAAGATTATTCTATACAAGAGTAATTTTGACAGTAAACTATTGCCAGTAGTTATAAATAATTTTATATTGCTTTCATACGCTACTTTCTAATTCGTATGTGCACTAAATATATAATTTATTTGCACTATACACATTTAAAATATAGATGTAATAGTTATCACAAAAAGCTAAATTATGGTAAAATTACTCTAAACATCAAGAGTAATTTTAACAGTAAAATATTGCCAGTAGTTGTATATTATTTTCATTCGCTATTTTCTAATTCGTATATGCACTAAATATATAATTTATTTGCACTATACGCATTTAAAATAAGATAGATATAATATTCATCATAGAAAGTTAAATTAATTTCGTTTATAATAAGTTATACACTTATTTTATCTAAATTTGAATGATCCATTATAGCCGTTGATTCATTCAGTTATAGGTGTAACGGATTTTCAGTCAGGTTTCACTAATTTTATTATTTGTATTTAGCGAACTTGCCCTAAGAGTTTGTGACTTTACAATAGAAATTAGTTAACATTATTGTAACTGAATAAATGAGTACGGCTTTGTATCATTTAAACAAAATCCTTTAAATTTTGAGAATTTCACTTAGAGAGTTTCACCATTAAGATTACTAAGCAATAAGTTATAATAAGCACACTTATTAGAATAAGCAAAATATCTTTTCGGGCACATTTTATAAATATAAGTAGGACGTATTTCATTTTCTATACATATTGATAAATAATATAAGGTATAATGTCTGTGTTAATGTTTAAATTCACCTTTGGAGTATTAATAATTTAATTCACCAGGGCATAAAATATTTTTGATGTACTACAAATGCTATAATAAAAGCATATTTTACAAATGCAACATATTATACCCAATGCAGATACGTTTTACAATGACGCAATGTAAATTGTATTTTCACTTGCACACTGTTAGAAATGATTTTAAATTTAATATACACATGATTTTTAAGATTAATGTACATGTATCTTAATTTTAATATACTGTATCTTAGCTGACAATTAATATGCAATGTACATTAAACTTACTGCACATTTATATTAAAACTAATACATTTTTTATCAGGGTTAAGATACTTTTGTATGAAATTTAATATGCGTGTGTGTAATTAGATTTCAATGTCCGCAGTACACATTTGCTTCATATACCGTATATGAAGCTTGATACAGATTTTTCTAACAATGCACATAATATGTAAGTAATTTTAAGAAACATTCTTATTAGCTGAAAAATTATATATAAAACTATAAACACTATATTATAGTCTCTATAAAAGTACTTATAGTTGTATGTATCTGTATGTATGTTATCTCATTTATATTACACCGAAAACAAAACCTAGTAAAATCAACTAGTTAGTTGGTTGACTAGAGGAATTACTAGTTTTTCTGATTGAATTAACTGAAAATCTAGTTGATTTAACAAAAATATTTAGTTAATTTTACTAGAATTAACTAGTAATCCCACATTTTTTCGGTGTAATTTCGAAAAATATCTGTTCTATGCACGGAATAAATATTGCACTTATTGTATGTCGATCTTAGTTAATGAGATACACTTGTGCTGGATTAATATTCAGATATAAAGGGTGTCCACGTTGGGGTTTACCGAAAAGTATGCAATCCGGCATAATACACGGCCATAAGAATAGCATTGACCTATAAGTCGGGTTGCATACTTTTCGGTAAGACCCAGCGTAGACACCCTGCATATTATAAGTTTTATTATAACTGCATTAATTTAGGACGGCACTAATAACTATGCTTGGTCAATTGTACGAACACATACCGATAAAAATATTTATATATTACAAATGAAATATTTGTATATTTTAAACTTTACAGATATATAATTCGCACAATCACGCAATGTAAATTGTATTCACACCTGTACATCGTAAAAGCAAAAATAGAAAACTTTCTTTTTAGTTGGAATAAAATTATGTGCTTATAGGCATTATATATAGACAGTAAATAAACTATGTATAGCCTATAAAGAAAACATGATTATACCACAAAACACAATTAGAATGACATATCTGTCCGATGCACATGTTTAAGAATAAAACTTTACTACATTCAACGTGGATCATACATATTACATATTTACATGCTATGTATATGTATATGTTAAAATTAGGTTTCTGGTATATAATATACAGTGGATGTATTTATGTAAATATATATATTGCAACTAGATGCAACTATTAAATACCGCACATTTTCCCTGTTGAATATACTATACATATCAGATATCGTAACTATGTGTTAAAATTTAGTACACTCGTTAAACATTACACATCAGCTTCACGTTGAAAATAGTATATAAGATAGAATAAGATTACAGAAAATCCTCTGAAAAATTGACAACTACATTAGCAGAGAGTAATCTAGTTGATTTGGTTCAGTTTTCTGATTATCAAAAAGTTCCTATATATATTTAAGTAGATACATGTTAAAAGTAGGTGCACACATTAAATACCACCCATTTTCTCTGTTGAATATGGTACTCTCTAAATCCGAATCATTGAAAATTTTTACTGATTTCACTCAGTGACCCACTT
>JBAGKK010507633.1:0-14223 GCA_037177015.1 Euceroptres primus | reverse complement strand
ACACATTTCTTCGTAGAAAAAAACGAAAAAAAATGACGTTTAAACGTGACCGATCCAATAGCCGGACTACTTTAAGTTACTGAAGTTTTAAATGTGCCCATCTTGAAGTAACATTGTCAAAACTTAAAGATGACTGCACTTGGAAAAAATTTTGTTTGAAAGTTTAAATTAAGTATGTAGTTTCCGTACAGTCAACCTTAAAATAATTAAAATATTTATAAAATTATTTATTTATTAATAAAATTTATCAAAATCTTATTTGAAAGTTTAAATTAAGTATGTAGTTTCCGTACAGTCAACCTTAAAATAATTAAAATCTTTATAAAATTATTTATTTATAAAATCAATGAAAATAAACTCAAAATTATTTTTAAGGAGTTTTGAATTGAAAATTAGATGTTAAAATTAGATCACCAAACACTAAGAAAAAAATTTTATTTGAATCAAACATACTGTTTCTTTGAATAGACACAAATATTTGGTTATTTCAATCCAATTTTGGTTGAAATTAGTGTTCAATCTAACACTAAGAAAAAAATTTTATTTGAATCAAACATACTGTTTCTTTGAATAGACACAAATATTTGGTTATTTCAATCCAATTTTGGTTGATTCAAATGAATATTTATTTGATTTGAATAAAAGTTTGGCTTAATCTCATAAATTTTATGATCGACTAAAAAATTTGATTGAATGAGCCAAATTTTGATTGAGTCAACTAAAACTTTGTTTGATCAACCAAAACTTTGGTTGCCCATATATCAATGAATTTATTTGGTTGATTCAACGAAATTTTGGTTGAATTAAACAAAGCTTTTCCTGAGTGAAACATCACCGTCTAAATTGAAAAAACGCACCTCGACCAAAAAAAATTCTCAATTTTCTCAGAACTCAATGAGTTTTTTCAAATTTTCCACGCTTGAATTCAGCACTGTACACTGGGAAAAATGTTTGTTTGAATAAAACAAACGTTTTTTTGAACCAAACAAACGTTTGTTTGACATACGGTCAAACAATGATTTTGGTTGATTCAAACAAACATTTGTTTAATTTAAACATAATTTGTTTGATTCAATGATCATTTGCTCGAATCAAACAAATTTTATGTTTGATATACGGTCAAACAAATGTTTGTTTGATTCAAATAAACATTTTTTCTCAGTTGTTATATAAAGTTATATAAATAAACATTTTTCCTACCTCGGGAGTAAGTTTTTATTTTTATTTTCCGAATTGAAAATTGGATTTTTAATCAACGTTCAAAAAAAATGTATTTGAATTTTTAATCAACGTTCAGAAAAAAATGTATTTGAATCAAACACACTGTTCCTTTGAATAGACACAAATATTTGGTTATTTCAATTAAATTTTGGTTGATTCAAATAAATATTTATTTGATTTGAATAAAAGTTTGATTTAATTTAATAAATTTTTTGAACGACGAAAAAGATAAGTTGAATAAGCCAACTTTTTGATTGAGACAACTAAAACTTTGGTTAAGTCAACCAAAAGTTTGGTTCACCGTATAGCAATGCATTTATTTAGTTGATTTAACCAGAGATCAAAACGAAACTTTCGCTTCATTTCGTTACTCATAGAAAAAAATTATTTTTTACTAAAAAGTGATTTGCTATCCCAAGATTATGACAAAATCAGATAATACCTGATGTTACATTAATAATTGAATCAAAATTATTTTGATTAACTGTCTGTAACGAAATGGAACGAAAGTTTCATTCGGATCTCTGGATTTAACCAAATTTTGGTTGTATCAAACCAACTTTTTCCTAAGTGAAGTTGAAAAAACGTGCATTTGGAATGAAAACGAAAATTTCCCATTTATTTTCTCGGAACATTTTACAATCAAACTTGTTTTTCGTCATTTCGGCATTTTCATTTGGCTTTTTCTCGATCTCATGACGAAAAGCACTGTATTTCCCATGTCCAAACGAAAATTTTGGCTCGAGCGATTAAATCCCTCGGCTTCACCTCGTGATTTAAACTACGCTCTCACCAAAATTAGCGTTTAAACTTGGCGAATAATGTACTATTTTCTTCATTCAGCAACTCAGAAGCTAAAAATAAAATTTTGGTTTTCTTCTGAAATTGAAAATTGGATTTTAATTCATCGTTCAAAGTTGAGAAAACATGCACCTTTAGTGAAAAAAAAATATTCTCCCTCCATTTTCTCGGAACCTACACTGAGAAAAATGTAATAGCATTTTTCAACTAAACGTTTCATGCTTCAATTCAGTACTGATGTTTTTCAGTAGCGGATGTTTTTTTAAAATTTAAATTTAAATTTTACAGAATGTTTTTTGTGTCCTGAAAATCGACAAAGCACTCAGAAAAAAGTTTGTTTGATTCAACCAAAATTTGGTTCAAACAACCAAATTAATGCATTGCTATTTTGTTAATTAAAGTTTTGGTTGAATCAAATAAAATTTTAGTAGACTCAATCAAAAATTTGGTACATTCAACCAAATTTTTTGGTCGATCAAAAAATTTATTAGATTAAACCAAACGTTTATTCAAAACAAATAAATAATTATTTGAATCAAACAAAATTTGTTTAAAATAACTAAATATTTGTGTCTATTCAAACAAACAGCGTTTGATTAAAATAAAATTGTTTTCTAAGCGAATTTTTTCCCTTAAAAGATCCTTTACAGATCTATTTGGTACGTTTTTATGAAAATTATTTTATTTTGAAATTATACTGTTAATGATCTTGCAAATTATACAATATGCCAAATTACAAATTTTAATAAAGACGTACCAACAAACATCTTTTAACCAACAAAATGAGCTGTTAAAAATGGAAATTTAATGAAAATTGCGACTTTAGTCTCTAAGACAAAGGAAAAAAAACAAATATTCAAATAACTATTTTTAAATAAACAATTATAACTTGAACTATCTTTTTAAATGAAATGCTTCAGTTTCTCTTCTAAAATTCGTTGGAATTAGAAAAGGCTCTTTTTGTTGATTTTATAATTCATGATAAAGATTGATTAATTTTGACTTTGACTGTACAGTAGGGTGTCACGCGAAATCCCGATCTTTCGATTTTCCAAAACTTTGAACTAGAAATTTTTTTCTCATGGAGGAAAAGTTATTCTGTATTATTTTCAGATTTTTCAAAAATTGTTTAGAGGTAGCTGAAGTTGTTTTTTGGTCGGAAACGTGACCTTTAGGGTAAAATAATTTTTATTTTCTACGGTTTAAAATTTTTCATTAAAACTAAAGGTCATATTTTTTATAGAGGTGTGCAAATACTCCCAATTTTTTGTCATAATGAACAAAAATTTAAAAATGAGTGTTTAACCTCCTTAAAGCATTGATTTTGGGATAAATTTAAGTTTTTGGGGGTCGAAAGTGACAATAATTTTTTTAAAATATAAAACTTACTGGAAATACTTATAACATAATGGACCAGAAATTTCGGTACCATATTCAACAATTGAACTGAATTAACTTAGTAAATAAAAAGTTTTGATACTGAAAATTTCGTAAACATTAATAAAATTGCCCAAATTTTGAAAATAGTATAGATTTTAATTGAGAGCATTATTTTCTGGTTAATAGAAAATCTATATTAATAGATGCAAATACCTATGAGAAGTTGCCGAGAGAAGAAAAGTTGTGTTGTTAAAATTAACAAACTACACTATTATTGAAACGGTCCCTAGTGTATACATTTATATCAAGTTTTTACATCTAAAAAGTATTTTTATTAATTAAAACCCTTACTCCTTTCAATATTTAGGCGATATTCATTTTTTAAAAATTTTCAATGTAAAGCTCCTATCCTTACTATCCGATACGGAAGAGATAATAATGTTTGAGAAATTTTTAATTTAAAAACTTTTTGACCCTCAAAACTGAAATTTATTCCAAAATCAATGCTTTAAAGATGTTAAAACACTCATTTAAAATTTTTTATTCATTATGCCAAGAATTTGGGAGTATTTGCACACCTCTATGAAGGTGTGCAAATTATTAGTTGATAATTATTAGCAATTAATTATTAGTAATTATTAATAATTAATTACCTTTAGTTTTGATGAAAAATTTTAAACTGTAGAAAATAAAAATTGAGATAAAAATTATTACACCCTTGAGGTCACATTTCCGTCAAAGAAACAACTTTAGTGACCTCTAAACAATCTTTTTTTAAAAATTAATAATATCACCTAAATCTTGAAAAAAGTAAGGGTTTTATAAAATACAGAATAACTTTCTCTCCATGAGAAAGAAATTTCCGAATGAATTTGTTCGAAGCAAACAATATTTTTTGCAAGATAAGCAAATTTTTACGTCGAATCAAGAAGGAGAGATTTTTTAAATTTGAATAAAAGTTTTCTGAGTGTGTATAAATTCAGTGAAACAGTGAAGCTCATGCAACCCAATTGGTGGTAAACTCTGCTTGTTACAGAAACAAAAGTTTCATTGCCCATCTAATAAATAATGTATTCTGAACTTTGTCAAACTATTCAAGATTCCGTGACTTTCGCGGAAAGAAGTATAAATTACTGAAAGTTGGACGATGTAATGGATCTGAATTTAGGGGTTCAAGCGAAATACGAGAAAGCGATTAAGAAACTTTCCGAATGCTGTAATCTGTGCGTCACAATTCAAAGGCTTTTATTCGGAAAGTATCGACCCTGCTCAGATAGGGAGACAAAAAGTGATAGAGAAAAGAGAAGGGTGGTGGGAGGACAGGGTTAGAAATGACGTGAGTTGTCGAGGAAAGTTAGATAACGCTCGTGAGACTGCGGCTCGTCAGCGACCCTGGAGGGTTCAAGCTAAAACGAGGATGAGCGATGAGGAGTTTAGGGGGTGGTGAAGAAGAAGGACTGGCAGATATTCGCAAAAGGAGCAAGATCGAGGCGACGATTACACAAAGGAATCACGCATTATCCTATGAAAGGGGATTTGCTAAGGATAGAGAGAAAAATACACGAGTTCTTCTGACGTCAACATCGCCCAGTGAACGCTGATTGAACCCAAAGTTCATTTCCTTCCTGACATTTCATAACTTCCGGACGATTCTCTCTAGCTTGACGATAACTTGGCTAAGGAAAATCAAGTATGGGTCAGAGGCAGAGCGAAAGTTTAGTTTGGGGGATTTTACGAGATTTTGAGAGCTCTCCTATTCAAGAGATTTCAAAATGACGTTCTTCCTGAACGACAAAAGCTAACCACCTCGAAAACTTGTGGGTCCGAGGAGGTTGTTGATTCGAGATGGGCTGCCAGGTAAAGATTTTTAAAATGAATCACTACGGTCATTATATAAAAGATATTGAATTTAGAATTGAATCTTTTCGCTGCTCGTCTCGAACCACTAAAGCGCCCTACACATTTTCCTTTTTCCCCTGCATATCAACGAACTCATAATCCTTTTTAACCACAAACTCGAGATGAATTTAGTAAATATAAGAATGGAAAAAGTCTTACGACAGGGTGAAAAATGTTTTTAAATTCAAATAAGATTGTGCAACAGTTCAATCAAATATTTTCGAAATAAAATCGATATATTTCGAGATTATTTTATAGAACGTATAAAATTGTCTTTAAAGGGATTCAAACTGAGGCTTCGTTGTTGCAGGTTGTAGTTTGCAGTGTGCAGTTTATTTTAGAGGATCTAGTTTGCCGTCAAAGGGTCACGAGCTGTAGTCGGGTTACGTCAATAATTGACTAGTCTTCGCTCCAACCCCTTCCTATCAGCCGTTATCGAGTATTCGTTATTTTCCTCAAACAATCTCTTTGTGATTATCACAAAATCGTTTCGAAAAAATCTGCCAGAAGCGTGACTATCGCAAGATTATAATGTAGGATTTCTGTATCCAATTTGAAAAAAATTTAAGTAAGAATCTCACATCGATCGTGAGCCGTAAGGAAAGATATTGACGCCGATACCAAATAATAATTGAATACAGAATAATAGAAATACAGATATGTCAATAATCTATATTTATAATAATTTCTGCATTTATTTATTTATTTATAGAAAATATTAATAAATATCAGTATTTATTAGCTTGTTCATATTTGCAAAAAATAATGAAATCTTGTAAAAAAAATCGAAGATGAAAAAACTCGGCCAAATACGAAGTAGGGGATTTGAAGAGTTTTAGGGTGTCTGGGTGTGAAAAACACGTTTCGGAAAAAGAAAACATATTATTAAAGGGGCGTATACACGTTTCAGAAAGTGCAAGTAATCGTACCAGTATTATACCGACATTTTTTTTTACCCAATTCCCAAATTGACGAATTTTCAGATCCACAAATTTTCAGTTTACCAAATTTGCACCTTACAGAATTTTCGGATTCCCGAATTTTCATCTTACCGAATTTGCATCTAACTTAATCGAAAATTTCCAAAATTTATTTTACCGAATTCTGAGTTCGAAATTTCGGTAAAATGAAAATTCGAAAATTCTGTAATATGGTCATTCGGTAAAATGCAAATTCGGTAAAATAAAAATTTTGTAAACTGAAAATTCGGTAATATGAAAATTCGGTAAGATGCAAATTCGGCAATATGAAAATTCGATAAGATGCAAATTCGGTAAACTGAAAATTCGATAAAGTAAAAATTCGGGAATCTGAATATTCAGTAGGATGCAAATTCGCTAAAATGAAAATTAGGTAAGAGGCAAATTCGGTAAATTGAAAATTCGGTAAAATAAAAATTCAGGAATCTGAAAATGTCGTATAAGATATAAATTCGGTACACTAAAAGTTCGGTTAAATGAAAATTCGGGAATATGCAAATTCGGTAAGATGCAACTTCAGTAATCTGAAAATTCGGTAAAATGAAAATTTGGTAAAATGAAAACTCGGTAATCTAAAAATTCGGCAATTCAGGGATTTGGTAACAAAATTTTCGATTTAGTTACTTGCACTTCCAGTAATTTACATACGCCCACCCACAGTTGTTCCGAATTATATTTTTGCGGACAAATAAGTCTACACTTCACAATTTTTATCCGATTTAGACGTTTTTTCTTTTAAATTGAAGCTAAGTAATTTATAATTCATTTAATAATTTTTTTCTCAATGATCCCTCAAGGTCGATTTTTTGTTTTTCCAACATTCTACGTGAACAACAAAAGTAGAAAAAATATTTTCAGAAAAATCATTATTAATTACTTTAATGTGCCAATTTAGCACGGGAAAATTTTTTTTCAGTATAATTGCTGAAACTTATTATTAAAGTGTCATATAGCAACAAAATATTTACAAAAATTAAGAATTTTATTGTTATAAACAAATTTTATAAACATATACTCAAATTCGACATTTTCAAGTAGAAAAAAAAGTATTTTCTGGCTTAAAATTACTGAGATTTGTTACGCAAGTGTCAGAGAGTAACAAAACATCAAAAATGAAGAATTGTTATTGTTGTAAACAAATTTTATAAAAATATTCTCGAATTTGACATTTTCAAGTATAAAAAAAGTATTTTCTGGCTTACAATTACTAATATTTGTTATGAAAGTATCAGCCAGTAATAAAACGTTGTCAGAAATTAAAAATTGTTATTGTTATAAAGAATTAAGAAATACTCAAATTTGACATTTTTAATGATAAAAAAAATTTCGGGCTTAAAATTACTGCAGTTCGTTTTGCAAGTGTTCTTTATTTTCGATATCTATTACGATCTGCTTTATTTAATCACAAAGAATACGCTGACCTTAAATATGAGTATGAAAATTAAACGTTTATTTATGAATTTGTTCATGATAATGGCAATTTTTAATTTTTGACAATGTTTTGTTACTGTCTAACACTTTCGTAACAAATGTCAATAATTTTAAGCCAGAAAATACATTTTCTCCACTTGAAAATGTCAAGTTTAAGTATATTTTCATAAAATTTGTTAA
This sequence comes from Euceroptres primus, assembly GCA_037177015.1. Taxonomy (NCBI): domain Eukaryota; kingdom Metazoa; phylum Arthropoda; class Insecta; order Hymenoptera; family Figitidae; genus Euceroptres; species Euceroptres primus. The sequence continues at coordinate 6,331 of JBAGKK010507633.1, read as the reverse complement.
TAACAATAACAATTCTCTATTTTTGTCAATGATTTTTACTAGGTAACACTTTTTAAATAAATTTCAGCAATTATAGTGAAAAGAAAATTTTTTCCGAGCTAAAATGACACATTAGAGTAATTGTTTATAAAATTGGATTATAACAATTAAGTTATTTATCAAATCGATTATTTACGTACTTTAATTGCAAATGCATTGATTTTGCTTGATAGACAGTTTACAGAAACCATTTTTTCCGGGTTAAAATAATGATTTTTCTGAAAATAACATTTTTTTCTACTTTTGTTGTTTACATAGAATTTTGCAAAAGCAAAAAATCCAAAGTCGGCCTCGAGGGATTACTAGGGAATTTATTCAGCTTTAATCTTTAACAAGAACTTCAAAATCGGATAAAAATTGAGAACTGTAGTAGACTGCTTTGTCCGCAAAACTTCAATTCGGAACAACTGTACGCCTCCCACATTGCACAGTGGTCCAGAAATGGATGTTTACGGACAAATTCGTCCACAGGTCACATTTCTTAACCGATTTAAACTTTTTTTAATAGAAATACTCTGCATTAAATTTCTGACAAACATAGGGGAAGCAATTTTTCTTTAAAAAAAAACAAATTGCTGTATTAATAAATAAAGCGAAGAAAATAGAAAATTCCAATGTATTATTTTTTAATAAAGAGCAAACAATGAAAACGTATTCTAAATCAAAAAAATGCATGCATACGTACTCACCGAGTGTAAATAATTTGTTTCATTGACACAAATATTGTTATAAAAAAATATTACAAACAACTACGTGTTTTTGCTTTTTATCAGCACTAAATTTTTGATTGTTTATTAAAATCAGAAGGGAACGAATAGCAATTTTGGATCTGCTTCATCTGGAATTGTTTACATATTTTAGTATTATGTACTTCAAAACTTTTGAAAAAACAGAACAATTTCAATTGTTGTAAACAAAATACGTAAACAAATCGTCAAAGTTTTCACTTTTCGGTCCAAAGAATTCTTTTTCAATCACACAGTACCATTAAGGCATAAGGAGATACTACATGGATATAAATTTTACCTTTTAATTGTTAACTGTAATTGTTATCAACAAAATACATAAACAAATTGTCCAAATATGCATTTTTCAATCTAAAATTTATTTTTTAATCATGCAGTACTATTTAGTACTCAGAGATACTATATTATTATAAATTTTAGCTTTTAATTATTAACTGTACTTGTTATTAACAAAATACTTAAACAAATTGTCAAAGTATGCATTTTTCAATCAACAATTTTTTATACAGTACTATTAAGTATTAAGAAGATACTACATTATTATAAATTTTAAATTTTAATTATTAACTTTAATTGTTATTAAAAAATACATAAACAAATCGTCAAAATTTCCATTTTCGATCTAAAATTTTTTTCAAAGGCAGTAGTAGCAATGACTATGGTGCAAATGTTGAGATATTGTTTGTAAATTTATTAACAATTATTGAAAGTAATAGTTTAAAAATAAACTTTTATTATCAGAAGATATCCTAAAGAAATTAGCATAGATTACTTATTAAAAATTCTTTTCTGAAGAAAATAAAATATTTATATTGTTTATAACAATTAACAAAAAATTTTTTTTATGAATAGCTTACACCCTTGAGTGATTCACAGTGTTTTCCAAAATCTCATTTTTCTGTCACAGCAACTACAAATATATTGCTATTATTCATGTATTTTGTTAATAACAATTGCAGTTATTAAGTAAAAACGAAAGTTTATAACTATGTAGATTCCATAGTTCTTGATACTATAGTGACACTGGAAAAAAATTTGAATCGAAGAATGAAAATTTTGATCATTTATTTATTATTTTGTTAATAACCATTATAGTTAATAATTAAAAGTTTAAATTTATAATAATGTAGTTTCTCCCAGTACTAAATAGTACTGTGTGATTAAAAAATAAATTTTGGATTGTAAAATGCATATTTCGAAATTTTATTTATGTATTTTGTTAATAAAAGTTGCAGTTAACAATTAAAGGTTACATTTATAACAAAGTAGTATCCATTACGCTTTAATGGTACTGTGTGATTGGAAAAACAATTTTTTGACCGAAAAGTGCAAACTTTGATAATTTGTTTACAGATTTTGTTCATAACAATTATAAATTTTATGCGTTTTAAAGGCTTTTAGAGTACATAATACTATCTATTGATTCCCTTTTGATTTTTATTTTTGAAAAATGTAGTGCTAAAAACCACGTACTTTGTTTATAAAATTTTTCCATAACAATATTTTTGTCAATTAAGCAAATTATTTACATTCGGTGAGTATTTATGTAGGCATTTTTACTGATTTACAATACATTTTCATTGTTTGCTCTTTAATAAAAAATAATAATTTGGAATTTCCTATTTTTTTCGCTTTATTTGTTATCACAACAATCTGTTTTAAAAAAAATGAAAAATCGCTTCTTTTATGTTTGTCGAGAATTTATTGCATAGTATTTCTAAAAAAAAATGTTTAAATCGGTTAAGGGGATGTGATACGATATGATGTCACAAATTACCGACGGGATATAAAAAATATTCGGCAATCCTATTTTAAAACAAACAAAGATATTAAGTTGAAACTTAAGAGAATGATAGGAAATATGAATGGGCACATCTGTTATGTGTCATTTTTTCATAATTTTGAAAAAAAAAAATCTCAAAAGAATTTTTTTTCAAAATTTTGAAAAAATGACACATAAAAGATGTGCCCTATCATATTTCCTATCATTTTCTTAATTTTCAACTTGATATCTTTGTTTGTTTAAAAATAGGATTGCCCAATATTTTTTATACACCGTCCGGTAATTCGTGACATCATGACGTATCACACGCCCTTAAGAAATGTGACCTGTGGAAGAATTTGTCCGCAAAAATCCATTTCTGGACCACTGTGCATTGGTGTGAATTTTGTTGCATTTCATTTTGAACAATTTAACACAATTGAATTTTTCATGGTGGTATCATTTATTTCTAAGACACATTTTTGTTGCAACTCAACTTGAGTTTGAGCTCAGCGTTAAATTCATGATTACCGTTTTCCTGTGAGAGAAGTATAGCATTTTTTGCCAAAACATGTTTTTTTCATGCCCGTAATACCTATTTTATTAAGGTACTTGTAAAAATAAAAATTCTAGCTGTAAAATAAAAAAATCTTACATTTTTTTTCATGCTTATAATACCTCTTTTATTAAGGTACTTGAAAAAACAAAAATTCTACCAGTAAAATAAAGAAAGCTTTTACAATTTTACTTCTAGAATTTTTATTTAACTTTGACTATTTTATTCTGAAGAATGATGTGCTCTTCTGCCTGTAAATATTTTTAGTATCAATTTTATGTTTGAAAAAGTTCACTTTTGCCCATGAGCATATCTGTTCGTAGCCTACATTCGCATGGAAGGACCGCAATATGCTATAACTGCATGTCGTCACTCGCGGTTTACTTTCGGTTATTCTGTTGTCACCTGGCTCGTTTTCATCCATTTCATGGTACATAACTGGGAATGTCGTCATGCAGAGATCGTCGTGCGTATACGCTAAGCTTCCTGTTGTACTCGTACATGCGTATCGTGAGACAGGAGGGCTTGAATATCGTTACTTTATTATCAATGATACCGACGAATGTATCGAAGTTATATCCTATAAAAATTCTTCACGTATTATTATTATTATTATTATCGGGTTTACCGAGCAGGGGAAAAGAACCATGAAAAAGGAAAAGGAATCCGCCATGGATCGTGATTCGAGAAAATAATCGCATAAGAACGACTGACCTCCCGTTTCTATTCATTTATTTGCTTTCTCAATGAAAAAAAAGGGAAAAAGAACTATTACTGTACGCCGATCACATTTTTCATTATATGAAGACATATCGGGTTGAAAATTGAATTAATAATACCGCTAAAGGCATCGCTTGAAAATTTAATTCAAAGTTAATACTATTAAAATAAGTTAATACTATTGTAGTCATACTATTCCATCCAATGATGGAATACTTTGTATTCCATCATTGCAGATAAATAATGGATAATTTATAATAATTCTCAAATATAAATAGTTCTATTACATTTAAATAAGGAAACGCGGAAACGTTGCTTATTCGATAAACTGCTCGAGGCGTATGTTGTTTCAGAATAGACGTACACATTCGAAGTTATCGTCGTTCGCAGAGTTTTCATAATAAAATTCGATCTTTCACTCAAGACAAATACTGTTCCTGCTACTGTGTATTCCTCTGGAATTATAACAATCTGCAAAACTGCACTCATATTATGTCGACAACTATTTTTATTCACAAACTGTTTTTCCCTATATCCTATCATTCTTTAATAAGAAAAGTCCTGGGGATTAAAAACTGTTCACACGAGAGTCGCAAATCGGCAATTCCCTGAAGGGTATTTCAGCATAAAAATCTCAACTCTCCGACTTAATGGAAGTCGAGTGAACTGCGATCAACGATTTACGATAGCTTTCAATTTTTTACTTCACTTTTCTCTCACACATGCGATAAAAGGTGTTAAGAGTGTCATTTAAGAGGGTGGTCTATCGTAAAGGATATTTCGTGTCGTTATAACCAATATTCTGTGGTCGATCGTCGGTAGAAGCGGAAGCAAAGTAAAGCAATGCAGAATTTTATATTGTAAGAAAAATCTGACAAGTCAAAGCGCACTCAAGAACCAAGGAAGCGAAAAAATGATAATACAATTTTACGCGATAAAGAAACTCACTCAACAAGCTTTAAACTTCTTTTGCAGCGAAATAAATTGTACTCGAGAATATTTTTTATTCCGAGAGAATAAAAAGAGGTTAAAGCGTAAAGAAACTTAAAAGAAAGAAGTAATTTTCTATTTTTCATCAGAGTTTTCGACTTTTGAGAGGCCACTCGCCTCGATGAATCCTGTTTCTCACTTTTCATTCTTTCTGTCTCTGAAATATGCACGTTTTCTGATTAACCGCGATAAGTGCCATTGGATATTTCCGCAGACAATATCTCATTTCCCAACCCTTTGCTATTTCGATTCTCTGCGAAGTTTCCAAGAGTCGTGGGCTCTATTTGTTCCCAATGAACAAACGATGCTGAAGATAGAGGCTCTTACGTGGCTTCCGGATAAACGTCTGCCATTTCTAACCCGCAGGCGTAGTTGGGCTGAAGTCAAGGCTGAAAGTTGCCTGCTCTAAATCCAAAGATGGCCGAAGTGCTAGGATAAATTTAGTCAAGCGCAGTGTCAGAGAAACGGGTCCTAATTACAATGAAGCGACGTGACTCTGAGGACCAACTCCGACTGCCGGAAGCTAACTGTTGGATGTTACCTCATTCGGCTGTCCAACTTAACACTGGCTTTAGGGCCACGTCCAGTTTCGACCCAGAGGACACGTTGGAAACTTTGAATGCGATCTGCATGAGATGCAAACCCACCCGCTCATGTCCAAGAGAAATTAACGGTCTCAGAGCAAAACTTTCCTTCCAGTGTCTTACGATCCCCTCAATTCTGGATAAAATCTAAAACTTCCGAGTGACTTTGATTAATTTTACCCTCCCTCGGAAAGGAACCACAAATACCGCTGATAACTTTAAGCTCTCTTTTAAGGATGTCAACCTCAACTGTAAAATCAACTTCACAATTAATCAAATCTTCATATGCCCTCTAAATCTGAATCAGTTAAAATTTGACTGATTCAGTCAGTAAAACCGAGTTTAACTGAAAAATCAGTTATTTTTCGGAGTTTGAATGATAAAATAGTTAAGTGGCCACTGGGCTAACTTTTTTCAGTTATTATTTCTGCATTTCTGATTGTTCAGTCAGTTGTCGAACATAACCTCTATCTGTTGACAACTTTTGCACATGGCATTGAAGTCGTTTTTTCCATAATATATACGCAAATTCAACTGTCGGAACAAGCATGTTCAAGCATAACAAACAGTTGCATAGTAATTGATTTAAACATTTTCCACAAATTTTGTAGTGAATAATATGGTGTTAAGTGATTTTTCATGATTTATATGAGAAAAAGTTCTTAAATGTAGGTAAGTGACAGTTCTTAATAAAAGATACTAATAACTATTCCTAATAACTTAATTTTTATATAAATAAAGAAGTTGATTCAGAAGTTATTTTTGGAAATACACTGCTCCCCGATTTAAGTCGGGTTTCAGAGATGGCCTGCAATGTCCTTGGACTTAAAACGGGAGTCTCTTAACGTAAACAAGTTAGGGCCGTATGAACTATTTCTGTTTCATTTTTGTCACAAGTGAAAAATATTTTTTAAATATAAGTTTAATTTAACGT
>JBAGKK010507622.1:0-14225 GCA_037177015.1 Euceroptres primus | reverse complement strand
CCTATCTCTTAATCGAAAGTAACAATCCAAGCAAACGTGTTGAAAAAATGTTGCAATTTTACGTTTTTTGTTAATAATAAAGCTTTGTTTAAGAATTCAGCCTCAAAATTTTCAGGGCTTCAAAAGGACATCCATCCAAACATTTTAAGACAAAAATCAACTTCTAATTTGTTCCAGCAAATGGCCTTTTTGCAAGTAATTTGACTGTACTTAATGTACAACTTTGAGGGATGGTTTCGTTTTCGAATTCCAAATTTTTTTATTTTCGACCCCCCCTTATGTAAATACAATTAATTTTAATTTAATTAATTAAAAATATTTATTATTGAGACCTTTTACTTTTATTTATATTTTGTTTCATATTTATCATGTGGGCAATTCTTTTGTTGGTTACGTTACAGTTTCACACACATTTTTCGAAATAACTTTTTTTGAATTTTTTTTTGGGTATTCCGGTTTTAGTTTATTTAAAGGCACTAAAAAACTCTTCAAAATGAGCATTCAACTGAAAAAAATTTTCAATAGAAGCCGAGAAATTACAATTTCAAGAGCGTTGGAACGTTACACGTTTTCGCCGAATGTAATATAAAAAAACGTGTAACGTTCCAACGCTCTTGAAATTGTACTTTCTCGGCTTCTATTCACAATTTTTTTTCAGTTGAATGTTCATTTTGAAGAGTTTTTTAGTATCTTTGAATAAACTAAAACCGGAATATCCAAAAAAATTAACGAAAAAAGTTATTTCGAAAAATGTGCGTGAAACTGTAACGTAACCAACAAAAGAATTGCCCATGTATTCTTACCCGAGTTGAACGTAAATCCCACTAAATATGAGACCAAGAAAGTCAATTGGAACTGAAAGCAACGATGCCGTCTCAAAGGATTTAAATGCAGCTGACATCAGGTAACCTAATACAATTTGTTTCGAAATTAATTATTTTATTATATGTAATTTCATTTAATTAAATATCATTTAAAAAATTAACTCATTTTACAGGAGAGACGAAAACAATTCTCAACAATCTAGTTTTCAATATTAATATTATAGTGAAGGCCTTTTCCGGTTGAAAAAAGCGGAAAAGGCCTTCACTAAATTAATATTCTAAGTACCGGAAAAAAATTAAAAAATCTAGTTCTCAGTTTAAAAAAAAACAGAAACTTGCCCCCGAGATAAAAATGTATGTTCTTAGATTCTCACTATTATTGTTCTTAGATTCAAATATGTATTAATTATTTCTTACCTGTGGCAGATGCAGATATTGCACTAAGAGCAACTGGTATTGTAAAAAGTATAAATCCAGGAAAACCACCATTCAGACCCACAATAAGGTAAATGAGAATCGAATAAGCTAAAGTTTGAAATATTGCACCTGGTATCTGTAACCGTAACCATTGTAACCAACTTATTACGTTATTACTTATTAACTTAGATATCGATAAACTTATTAACTTATATACTTATAAGTTATTAACTTATATATTATATTATTACATTATATTATTATATTATATTATTATATATTATTACTTATTTTCGTGACATTCATTTCAAGACAACTTTTAAAAAATCGCCAATATGAAAGTGAATATTGATTGTAATATAATATTGGTCTACTATGTCAATAATTACAAAACCTAATTAGTAATTAAGTATTTATAAATTGATAGTAAAAAAGTTTTAAAAATCTGAATTCATGTCAATTCTATAATAACAGATGCAGAGAATTCAGTAGTTCGAATTATTGTTTCAGGACAATTTCACGAAAACAACCTATATTGTTTTTGGATTTAAAAATGGATCTTACCGAAAATATAACTTTGCTGAAATAATATGGAGCTGGATTGTAGAGGCCACTGGCGATATCCCGCAAGAGAAAGGGTAATTCACTTGGAAACGTATAAAAAACAGCATAATTAAACGTAAAAACTGTTTCAGTAACTACCAGATAAATCAGCCCCTGCATATTTTGAATGCCTCTTTGGTCTATGTTGTTAGCTACTGCTATGTATGGAGTAGCAAGTAAAACACCTATAAACTGCAAAATCAAAGGTGAACATTTTTAAAGATTTTATTAATATATTACATAATTGTGTATTAATCATTTATAATTTTTTTTCTTACCAAATAGAGCAGAAATCTGATAATAAGCACGGATACATTTCTTTTATAATCAATGTAAATTCTCCATGTTAGCCATTCTAATTGAGTGAGACACTGAACTTTTTTAAATTCAAGCGTTGACATAAAACTATCAGCAAAAGATGGGTGAATGATTTCCGTATATAAAGTACTTAGACAAGATTCCTCTGTCATTTTAGCGACTTTTGTACCGTATTCAGATTTTTCAAATTCATCGCATATCCACGAAGCCTGCAATAATTATATAAAAGAATATTATACAATCCAAAGTTTTTATATTCATATTCAAATAACTTTTGCACTGATTTTCTTCATTTATTTATAAAAATCAATCTTATTTGAACTAAAAATTATTATTTCTTTGAAATAATTTCTTTTTTTCTTCTTTCTTTAAAATTATTTCTTGGAAATAATTTCTTTCTTTCTTTAAAATTATTTATTGGAAATAATTTATTTCTTTCTTCTTTCTTTAAAATTATTTCTTTGAAATAATTTCTTTCTTTCTTCTTTCTTTAAAATTATTTCTTGGAAATAATTTCTTTCTTTCTTTAAAATTATTTATTGGAAATAATTTATTTCTTTCTTCTTTCTTTAAAATTATTTCTTTGAAATAATTTCTTTCTTTCTTCTTTCTTTAAAATTATTTCTTTGAAATAATTTCTTTCTTTCTTCTTTCTTAAAAATTATTTCTTTGAAATAATTTCTTTCTTCTTTCATTAATTATTTCTTATTATTTTTTTAATATTTCTTTCTTTGTAATTAATTTTAAAAAATTCTCATCAGTAATTTTTATATACCTTTTTATAACTTCCTGCCTCATCTCCACGATTTACAGACAGTTGTGAAACGAAAAACTCTGCACTGTTAAAAGTTGGTGGACAATGCAGTCCCAAACTGTGAAAAAAATAATTTGAATAAAACAATGCAGCTTTTGTATGAAATTTCTGTTTTATACATAATGACAACAGAATATTTTTGTTTAATGTATTCATTAAAGAAAAAAATTCTGTTGTCATTATGTATAAAACAGAAATGTTTTATTATGTATTTATATTTGTTGTTATGTATTTGTATTGTTGTATTTTATTATGTATTTATTATGTATAAAACAGAAATGTATAAAACACTTTCAATTTGTTTCATAATAAAATTTGTATTCTTTGCATTATTTCGTACACTGGGAAAAAAGATTATTAGATTCAAAGAAAAACTTAATTGATTAATTGAGAAAATTTAATTGATTCCATTTCCTTGTATCAAATAATTATTTATTCAATTTAATTAAATATTTTTTAAAGGCAAGAAACTCGTGCTTTGATTCAAAAAATTATTTCGTTTTCGACATTTATTTACTACAAAGAAATGATTTTTTTGCTTGGGAATATGATAGAGTTAACTCAACTAAATCATTTTTTAAATCTAATAACCTTGTTTTCTTGAGTCCTATTTACGCACTGAAAGAAATATTTATTTGATTCGAGAATTCGATTCTTTGAATTTACCAGGAGTATTGGAGTCAAATAATTTATTTTTGAATCAAATAATTTATTTTTGAATTAAATAATTTATTTTTGAATCAAATAATTTATTTCTGAATTAAATAATTTATTTTTGAATCAGATAATTTATTTTTGAATTAAATAATTTATTTTTAAATAAAATTTATTTTTGATACAATAAAAATATTTCTTTGATCTGAAGAAATATATCTTTGGTCGTATTCGGTTCAACCATTTATTTGAATCAACGAAATATTCTTTGATTCAAATATTCTTTTTTCTCAGCATAGCAATAATTTTTTTTGCTTTTCGCTTAATTTTTTCAACTGCTTATACATGATTTTTAGAAATAAATATCATAAATAAATTATTAAATCATCTTTTGAAATTAACTTAACGGTTTATCGTTTTGTTTGTGCGGTTTGTAGAAGACATAATACAGTTTCAATAAAACTAAGCAATAAATTTAATACCTGTCAAAAAAAGCAGTAGCATGAGCAGTGCTTCCTTGGAAAGCAACTCTTCCAGCAGAAAGTAAAAGAACTTGATGAAATAGATCAAGTATGCCGGAAGTTGGTTGGTGAATGGAGCAAATGACGATCCTTCCTCTTTCTGCGACTTCCCTCAGCGTTTTTACAACAGTCATAGCTGCATAACTGTCCAAACCACTTGTTGGCTCATCACAAAAAAGCACTCTTGGTTCAGTTAACAACTGAAAAATAATTCCAACACTTTTTTTATAATTTATAAAGTGAATTTTGTTAGATGTTTTTTATAATATTTTTTAATGATATGAAATACTGATGCTGCAATTCTTTCAGGGTCCAAGCATTATTTCTACTGGATTTTAGAGCAAATAAGTTTCTTCTCTAAAAAAATATTCTAATTTTAAGAATATTCTTAAAATTACTTAAAATCAATAAAAAAAATATCCTAATTTTAAGAATATTGTAAGAATATTCTTAAAATTAGAATTTTTTTTCAGTGTTAGTAAGAATTCAAAAAAATCTGCATCTGTTATTTGGCAACGACTTTCCCATAGTTATTTTATTTAAAAAATAGTTAAATTGAACAAAATTACAGTATTTTGCCAAATTTAACTCTTTTTATTACCTGGACAGCTAAAGAAACTCTTTTCCTTTCTCCTCCTGATAGAGCTGAGAGTCTAGAATTGCGACATTTCACTAATCCTAAATCACTCAAGAGAACCGTGATTCGCTGCTTTCTCAGAAAAGTCTTGAATCTTCTGTCCATCTTCATTCTTGCCTAATTTTTAATTAACTTTATAAATTAAAAATTAATTTTTTATTTAGATTTTTATTAACTCAAATCTGTACCATAAATTCCATATGCTCTTGCACAGTTAGTGTTTCCACCGATAAGTCTTCTTGAGGCACAAATCCAGACATTCTAGTCATTAGTTCTTGATCGACTGGTTCTCCATTAAGAAATACTTCACCAAATGTCTCATCTATGCATTGCAATTTTTTTATTAGAAACTGATAATACCATAAGCAATATCTCATATTTGTATACTTTATACGCTAAAAACAAAATGGATTTTTTTTCTATGTATAATGGTCAGGAAAAATATAAATGTTTTTTGTAAACCATTTGAGTTTTTGATTCCAAAAGGACTTTTGAAAAGATTAATACAAATTGAACATTTTAATTAAAATGAATTCTTAAAAACTTTTTTAATTTAATTCAAAACAAGATACTTATTAAAAAGTTAAAAATTAGAAATTAAAAGTAAGTTTTTAATAGAGTCATACATTATAGTTTAATAGAGTCGTAAAATAATAGCAAATATAATTAAAATTAATAGTAATTAAAATCATAGCTATTATTTTAAATGGCTTTTGTAAAATGTATTCTTATGTTGAGATATTTCAATTTATTTTAACTGTTCGCAAGTAAACTGGTAACAGAATATCTGATAAATTACGAGAGTGCAAGTATCTCTGATGTAATTTCAGCTCTAAGAGAGCTGAATGTTCAGGTCTGAAGGAAAGACGATCGAACTCGATGTTTCTAACGGTAAAACTAAAAGTTCTCACTTCTTCATTTGGCGAAAAAATTATAAATTTTTTAGAAATAAACTAACCTTTTATCTTTCGGCTTATAGTTGCAAGAAGACTTGTCTTTCCTGCTCCACTAAAAATAAAAATAAAATCTTGTTTTTAGGCAGTTAACATTTTAAAATTATTATATAATAATATTTGTGAATGATTGCATATTTTACAATTATTTATAATAGTTATTTTTATTTTGAATCTGAGAGCTTCCTTGTGAAAGATGTTTAAAAAAGATTGATATTTTTTAAATTTTGAATTAAACAATTTGAATTAAAAATTATCAAGTTAAAATCAAATTGCTAAAATTCAAATTTAAAATTCCACTCAGGAGTGGAATTTATTTTATTTATAATAGATTTTCTAGACAATTTATAATAGATTTTCTAGACAATTTGTAATTGATTTTCTAGACTAGATTTTTAGACTTCCCAGACCATTTTTGCGTCTTACTAAAGCTTGCTTTATCCTCTGCAGCACAAGAAAAGTAGTTTCAAACTTAAAAAATTTTTTTTTCCAAATTGTGATTAAGGTCGTAATGCCAGATGGCACCAAGGAACTATGTAACTATATGATACATTACCTTGGTCCCATTATTGCCATAAGTGTTCCGGATTTGACAACTCCGCTCACTAAAAAATAATAAATTTCTATAAAACAGTAAATCAACAAACTATTCAAAATTTAATTAAGTTAATTAATTTTTTTACTTCACAGAAAATAAACAATAGTGAATTACCTTCTTGTAAGACTTGAGTATATTCGAAATTTTTGTTTCCAAAAAATACTTTTAAGTAACTGCCATTGTTTTTTTTTTGAACCCCATAAGAAATATCTTGCCATGTTAACGTCAAGTCTTTTGTCGGATATAGAACAAAATTCGGGGGAATTGTGGTATTTGATTTAATCTGAAAAATGCAGGAAATAAAGGATTTATACTTTTTACAGAAATATGTTACAAATTTGAAAAAACAAAATAACTAGAAATGATACAAATCTAAAATTAAGAAATATACATAAAATAATAGTGCTTTAAAATTTGAAAAATTCTATATTTGAGAAACATTATTTTTCATGTGGCTCATAAAGAACGTGCTTCAACCTCAAACTAACAATAAGTATTAATAAGTTAAAGAAATAACAAATACAAACCACCATATTAGCAGTTTGAAATTTTATAGTCAAACCAGATACACGTAATACGTTATTAAAATTTCTAAAACGTTTGCCGTGGTTAAACACAAAAATACATCCTATAAACTAAAACGTTTGCCGTGGTTAAACACAAACACACAAACACATACATTCTACGAGATATGCACTCTTACTTTTTTAGTGCAATTTTTTGAGAGATACAAAAATAATTTTAGAAAAAATACATTTAGTACTTATTTTCCTTTGCATAATATTGGAAAAAAGATCAATTTCATCGAAAAATAAACAGCGAGTTTTGCATTCTTTGTCTCAAATAATATTATATACACGAGAATGCGAAAACTGTACTGTTGCATGAAGAAGGCAATGTCTATTTTACTTAGAATATGGCTATTGAATTACAGTGGTCTAAGAAACAAGAATGAAACGTTTTGATTTGAGTCCAAACCAGTCAGGTTTAATGTTTGCAAGTGTTGCAACTCACATGCATCATCCATCATTGAAGTAATTACTAATTATATACTAAAAAAAAAAAACACGAAAATCGTAAGTTCAAAAGAAATATTAAAAAAGAATCCAAAGGAAGCAACGAAATCTGGCTGAGTAAAAAAAAAGTAATTCTTAAGTAAATGAGTGCAGATAATTAATAATCAAAATAATATAACACCTACCTTAAAGCTATTGCATTAAAGGTATAAAGTACATATATTTTCTCAGTTATAATTTCACTCAGTGAATTTATAGTGAGGGGCGGGGGAGGGGGTGAAAGAATACTTCGATTTTTGTATTCATTTTGTTATTTATGTATTCACAAAATGAATTTATTTTTTAATGAAGAACTGTAATGATATTTATAAAAATATTGTATTTTTTGGTTATTTTTAGCTTTATATTTTTTTCTGGGTTCGTATATCTTTTAGAATGAATTAGACATTTTTTCAGTAAATAAAATTTTATCATTTATTAATTATTTCCACTAAGCTCACCTTAGCATTTTCGAAGAATAACATCATGAAGAAAAGTTTCGTGTCATTCGTTAAGGAGAATGAAAATCATGAATCAAGATAATTCAACATCTCTATTTATAGATATAAACATCTGGAAATTTTTTATTTCAATTTGTTGAAGTAATAAAACTTGGTACCTAATTTTTTAAAATCATTAATTATAGTTAATCATAGTTTTTAAAATCATTAATTATAGTTAATCATAGTTTTTAAAATCATTAAACATAGTTAATTTTCATAATTTTTCTGCAAGCAAAATAACTTACATTTAACTTTTTTGAACAACGCGAAGTTCCAATAAAGATCTTTCTCTAATCACTTAATTTCATAGCATTACCATCATCAGAATTATATCCTCATATCTAAAAATTAGAATGTGTAAAGTTAAGAATTCAAAACCTGAATAAAAAATCGGAGTTTTTAGAGTATTTTCTCCTTTTGACGAAATATAGTAAATAAAAATCTATAACCTCGTTTGATAGATAGTCAAGAACTGTATCAGCGTTTGAATTTTCACTAACACTGTTAAAAGGGAGTGATATATATTTTTTTTTTTAAATTGGAATGTGTAATGTGAATCGCGTAGTAAACAGAGCTTGCACACCATGACTTTCACGTCAACGTTAGGGTAACTGAAGGCACTGAAGGCGAGACACTTTCGATGGCTGGAAAAAACAAACCAGTGGTTTGCGGGGGAAGACCCGCCTTTAGTAACCAACAAGATCATTACAAAAACCCGTTGTAGGGTCTTAGATGTGTCGGACGGTCAATACTCAATAATACACATGAGTGTCTGAAAGTAAAAGCAAGACAAAAAAAGTTTGTGAGTAAAAATGAAACATAAATTTTTTGGAGTAAAAAGGGAACAAACAAATCTTACGAGTAAAAACGGAACAAAATTTCTTCAGAGTAAAAAATTAGTAAAAAACTAATTCTCCAAGTAAAAACGAAAAAGCAACAAAAAAAGCAACAACGGTTGCAAAAATGCATAATTCCCATTTTTTGGAGGAAGTGGCCCACGAAATAAATCAGGGCTTTCCTGGAATTTAAAAATTTCCACTCTTTTCCACTCCGGATGTTTGATAAGAGTCTCCTTGTTACAAAAAAAAAGTTTACCGAACCGCAGGATCAGTTAAAAATATCAGTTATCTTAGAAAAAAGTAACAATGGTTGTAAAAATGCCAAATTTCCACTTTTTGGAAAAACTGGACGACGAAAATAAATCAGGGCTTTCCCGATAATTAAAAATTTTCGCTTTTCTTCGCTCTTCTCCTTATTACAAAAAAACGTCTACCGGACCGCTGGATCAGTTAAAAATATCAGTTAACTTAGAAAACAGCAACAACGGTTGCAAAAATGCAAAATTCCCACTTTTTGGGAAAACTGTCCGACAAAAATAAATCAGGGCTTTCCCGATAATTAGAAATTTTCACTTTTCTTCGCTCTTCTCCTTATTACAAAAAAACGTCTACCGGACCGCTGAATCAGTTGAAAATATCAGTTTAACTTAGAAAAAAGCAACAACGGTTGCAAAAATGCAAAATTCCCACTTTTTGGAGAAAGTGGCCCACGAAATAAATTAGGGCTTTCCCAACAATTAAAAATTTTCATTTTCACGAAAAGAAGACTATGGTTGGCCGAGCCCTAGCCGTGGTTGCCTCAACCATAGTATATTGAAGAATATGGCCTAGCCATATCTATGGTTGCTGTATCCATAGCGACTGGTTGCGTTGCCTTGGTTGCGTGAGGAAAGGAATATGGATATCCTAACCGTAGCAATGGATGAGAAGTCCAATCCGAGATGGTTCTGAGATCCATATCAATAGTTGGTGCAACCTAGTGTCATGTTGTATCGGCCAAATCAGATGGATGTGGCGTCACAGTGTTTATGGTCTACACAACCATTGCGCATTGCTATATGAATTATGAGTAATATTTTAGAGTAATATTAATGAAAATTAAGACATGAATTTAAAATCACGTACTATACTTTATTAAAATATTAATATATTAATACCTAAAAAATTGAGATTATTAGGGTATGTATTAGGGTGGGCTGAAGAAACTCAAAATAATTAGATTTATTGGTTGGCAAAACCAATTTTGTTGAACGATTTTGTTGAAGATTTCTGCACTCTGCGTCCATTTTAAGAATTTACATACCAAATAGAAAAATATAGATATTACCGGATTACCTCAATTTCTACCTCTTTCGATCTCTTTACTTCCAGCAGGGAACTCACAACAAGTACCGTATGACTAAAATAAATGTTTCTAGTTAAAATAACTACGTTAGTTGAAATAACTACCTTATCACAACAAAATCACAAAAAAATAATTATAAAATAACCAAAATGCTTCATCACTGAAGAAATTGCGTCAATCACAGTGGCAGTGGAAACTAAAATGTCGCTGAGTATGAGACGCATCCAATCATACCCAAAGATATAGTTGGGTTCACCATAGTTACTGCATTAGATACAAGAGCTATTTAGACTGGACAGGGCAGCCTCGCACTATGGTTGGCACATCCATACCTCACCAACCACATGTCTATGGTCCACACAACCATTCCACTTAGTGCATGCATTCATAGCTTAAATTGTATCAACTATGACTGGATAATTCAACAAAATTGTGTCTAACAATATTTTAATGGTTGTAGCAACCATACGTTTTCTTTCCGTGTTTATTTGCTCCAAATGTTTGATAAGAGCTTCCTTGTTACATAAAAACGTTTACCGGACCGCAGAACCAGTTAAAAATATCAGTTAATTTAGAAAAAAGTAACAACGGTTGCAAAAGTGCAAAATTCCCACTTTTTGGAAAAAATGTCTGACGAAATAAATCAGGGCTTTCCCTATAATTAAAAATTTTCACCTTTCTTTGCTCCGGATGTTTGATAAGAGTTTCCTTGTTACAAAAAAAACGTTTACCGGAATTCAGGATTAGTTAAAAATATCAGTTAACTTAGAAAAAAGCAACAACGGTTGCAAAAAAGGCTTTCCCTGATAATTAAAAATTTTCACTATTTTTTGCTCGGGATATATAGATATAGATAAAAATGTTTACTGGACCGCAGAATCAATTAAAAATATTAGTAAACTTAGAAAAAAGTAACGACAGTTGCAAAAATGTGAAATTTTCACTTTTTGGAGAAAGTGGCCTACGAAATATATTAGGGCTTTACCAATAATTAAAAATTTCCCGTTTTCTTTGTGGGAGATGTTTGCTTATAGTCTCCTTGTTACAAAAAAAAAAAAAAAAAAAACGTTCACTGGACAACCGGATCAATTAAGGGTATTTGATCCATAATGATGTTGCGAATCACCGACCGATTTTTTATTTACATTTAACGCGTTTATTAAGAGAGAAATGCAAATGGAATGCTGAAATTGAAGGAAATAATAAGGAATATAGCAACTAATTGATGTCTGGTGCGTTTTGATTTTTATTTTGAAAACGAATTATTTTTGAAAATTTTTTTTTGAAATAGATACTGAAACGCACCAGACATCGATGCCTAAATATATTCTTTATTAGTTTCCAAAATTTCAGAACTATATTTGCAATTATATTCTAATAAACCCCCTGAATGCAAATAAAAAATCAGTCGGTATTTCGTGACATCATTATGTATCACATACTCTTAAAAATATTAGAAAACTTAGAGGGAAATATATCCCCTCCCAGACGTGCGCTCGTTTGTTCCGTTTTTATTCGGAGAATTAGTTTGTTGCATTTTTACTCTGAAGAAATTTTGTTCCGTTTTTACTTGGAAGATTTGTTTGTTCTCTTTTTGCTCCGAAAAATTTATGTTCCATTTTTACTCACAAACTTTTTCTGTCCGGTTTCACTTTCAGACGCTTATATATAAGCGTACTGATTATAAATATAAATTTTGCTATAATATTTGAAAATATAGCTTGATTTCCTTAAAAATATATTTAAAACTCCAAAAAAATTCTATGATACTGAAGTATATAATTTTTATATTTTAAATAAATCTGTCGACTATTATATTGTACATACTAGATTTCGGTATCAGATTGCAATAATACTTAATTTTCTCATAGTTTTATTTTTATAAAAACTTTATTATTGGAATTACTAAAGGTAGAAATAAATACTAATATTATAATTTATAATATATATGTAAAAATTAGGAAAATTTCTAGCAAAAAAATTCTCTTATATTCTCTGTAAATTTTCAATATTTCTGTGTGGTCTCTTCTAATGAAGAATAAAATTGTTGTTGTTTAAAGTAAATAATATATTTATACAAACATGTAAAAATTACAAGAGATATACAAAGTTAAGGAACTGAGATTATATGTATAAGTAGACAGTGCTTTTCTGACTGTTACTGATTGAAGGTGAGCGTAATACTAACTGAAGTCTCAGAGTCGCTGAGAGTAACATTTTTGGGGGAAGAAAAACTGAAAGATTCAGTGTACATGGAGTAGGAAATTTGGGAAAGCTATTGGCTACTATATTTGAGGGAGGCTAATTGGAGACACCCATTTTTTACTGGTCATTTTGACAGACCTTTAACGAGACCTGAAGGGTCAAAGAGTACCTCAATTAGGCGCACGTAAAAACGAATAAACATAAATTTCGATAAACCTCGTGACCAGTGAAAATTTAGACAGCTTCTTAAATAGTGCAATAAAAGGCTTAGGATGAAACGTGCTGGATGAGAGTACTTGAAGACTTAAATCAGTTAAAAATAGTTTAAGTTTACAACTCTGTTTTCGAAGGTAATAAGGAGATTGAAAGATTATCGTGCTTGAAGGCCAAGCTTTAGAATATTTTACAATTTTTGGCAGATGTTTTCGTTATGTGGGAAAGTCCCAAAGAATGTGTTCATTAGTGACGAAATATAATATTGTAAAAAGAAATATTAAAAAATAAAAACTAACTTTGCATTATCAAGACACAACATAAAGCCGGCTCATTTGAACGAACACAGTTCAAAATTAGTTTCAGAGAGATGTACATAGAAATACATGTGTAAGAATAAAAAAAAATAGACTAACCTAATCGATATGGTTAATAGCAAAAATGGATAAGATAAAGATTCATACAGAAAATAGAAAAATATATACAATTTAACAAGAATCTAGACATTTGTATATGTTGAAATTGGTAGCGGACATAATCGGGTGAGGCTGCGTTTGTAGATTCCTGTGCTCGTACGTACTGATACTACACAAACAATTTTGTCTTCTCTGGGGTATATGTCGACAATGCGACCAAGTTTCCAACTCATTGGTGGAAGATTGTCTTCTTTCAGGATTACCAATATTCCAATCTTAATGGAATCCTGTGCAGTAGCTAACTGCCACTTACTGCGGTTGATCATCTGGTTTAAATATTCTTTATGCCACCTGGACCAAAAATACTGTCGCATAAATTGCACACGTTGCCAAGGTGATAACCGTCCTTCTGGAATGTGCCGCAAATCTTCCTGTGGAAAACTGGTTAAAGGACTACCAATAAGAAAATGGCCAGGGGTTAGAGGCAGGAGATCATTTGGATCTGAGGACAGAGGTGACAAAGGTCGAGAGTTGAGGATTGCTTCAGTTTCAATAACATAAGTTTCAAATTGATCTTGAGTAAGTAACGTAGTACCTGTATAGCGCAAAAAATGATGTTTAAATGCCTTTACGGCCGCTTCCCAGAGCCCTCCAAAATGTGGAGATCGTAGGGGAATGAAGTGCCATGTAATTTTTCTACGTGAAAGGAGTTTTTTAACTTCAAAGTCTTTCTCTGCTGATTGAACGAAATCGTAAAGTTCTTTTAATTCATTGCGTGCACCGAAAAAGTTTGTAGCGTTATCTGAGTAAATATTTTTAGAATTTCCTCGACGGGCAAAGAATCTTTTTAAACAAGCGATAAAAGATTCGGTAGTTAAGTCGCTGACCAATTCTAAGTGGACAGCTTTAGTCGCGAAACAAACAAAGACTGAAACGTAAGCTTTTACTTTATTTCGTTTTCGAAAGCGTTTCTCTTTAATGTAAAATGGTCCACAATAATCTACTCCGACGTTCAGAAAAGGTTTAGCTGGGACCAAGCGATTTTCGGAAAGATTTTCCATAAGGCATTCACTATTACGTGGTTTTGCTTTAAAACATGTGATACATTTTCGAATAATGTGACGTGTAACATTTTTTCCGTTTATTGGCCAATAATTTTTGCGAACTCCATACAGAGTGGCTTGGGTACCTGCATGGAATTTTCTAATGTGTTCTTCGCGAATTATGAGTCGTGTAACATGATGATTTTGAGGTAAAACAATTGGATATTTTTGATTCTCTGGAATTTTTGCATTTTTTAAACGACCACC